>QXTE01000652.1:28011-98616 GCA_003942145.1 Platysternon megacephalum | reverse complement strand
TATGTCTAATCAAACTGAATACAGATAATCTCACCCTCAGAGATGCTTCAGTAAGTTTTTTCTCAGACTGGACACCTTCCAGGCCTGGGCACAATTCTTTCCCCTGGTACAGCTCTTGTTCCAGCTCAGGTGGTAGCTAGGGGATTCTTCATGATAGCTCCTCTCCCCCTTTTCTCTGTTCCACCCCTTTATATATCTTTTGCATGAGGCGGGAATCCTTTGTCCCTCTCTGGGTTCCCACCCACTCCTTCTCAGTGGAAAGACACCAGGTTAAAGATGGATTCCAGTTCAGGTGACATGATCACATCACTGCAAGACTTCATTACTCACTTGCCAGCACACACATATACACGAAGACTCACAGGTAAATACAGCCATCTGCAGACAATGGCTCTGGTTAATGGGAGTCATCAAGATTCCAAACCCCTATTAATGGCCCTCACTTTGCATAATTACAATAGGCCCTCAGAGTTATATTTCATATTTCTAGTTTTAGATACAAGAGTGGTACATTTATACAAATGGGATGACCACACTCAGTAGATTATAAGATTTGTAATGATACCGTACAAGAGACCTTTTGCATGAAGCATACTTCATGTTTAATTTCATTTTCACTGATAATTTATTCAAAGATTACAAAATATAATCCCATAGATCAGTTTTCTCTTAATTCCCATTTCCACCCAGCGAGCTTTGTGTGAAGTCACATTCTACAATAACCTAGGAGCCTTCCACTTCTGTGAGTTCATTTCTCCCTGGGTCTTCTCCCAGAAGAGTGGCTGGAAGGGGTCTCACACTACATGGAAAGGCTGCATCATGAGAAAAATCACCTGTGCTCTATTTTCACACTTTCTTATCTTTCAAAGTAGCAGCATACAAAGATCAAAACTAAGAGACCAAACCGCAGACTCTGGACTCAGCATTCATGTATCCTGCAGTCTGAACTTGGAATCTGATACATTCCCTCATTGGCTACCATCATTTGCCCAGCATGGAAGTGCTTCTTGTCTAACAAGGCAGCCAGATTGGGACCCATAGGCATGGAATGGCTCTGAAGGAATCAGCTGTTTCTCTCTGTGCTTCATGAAACTTTGGATCCAAATGGTAAAAGACAGTTGTGCCCAATTTAATCATGGCATCCTTTAGGAGTGTGACCAATGCCACTTAACAAGGGAGCAGGGATCTAAAAATAGTTTACTTGGGCCACAGGTCACCATAGCTTCCATCTCCGGGGTGAAAATCAACCACCACTACCTGCAATTTCTACCTGAGTTCTTGTCAAATCCTTGACCTTACTTGGAGTAAATTTACACAACATATCAGTAGCGATAGTGAGGTATAACTCCCCCAAATATGCCCTTTTATTTCTTTAATTTGGTGGCACAGATTTAAATTAGGGACTAAATTCAGGTGCGGTTTAGAATCCCTGTAAGACACCAAATGTCAGTTATCTATTAAAAATGGGTATCTTCCTGCAGCTATATCACATTCAACACGGATTTCACTTTATACACATTTGCAGGATCTCCCAGGGTGAGCTCAACAGAAATGTCACTTCCATTTTTCCCATCTCTACCTAGATAGGGAATCGCATTTCCCAAATAATGGGCAACATGCACCTGATTAGGAAGGAGATATCTTCAGGAGCCACCTCCTGCAGGGCCCGTGCCACAACTGCTTTGGGAGCCCAATGCATGGGTATTTTGCTTAGCTACAAGTCATTTCCTAGGGAATCCTCTTCCCAGCCCTTTAGAAAAAATATTGACTTAACCAACTGAACAACAGTGTGATCGTATGCATTTATTTCCAAAATGTGTGGTGTACTGTTGTTCAGCATTTCATAATGGAAATTAAAAGTGCCACTGTCTTCTTGGTAGCATGTCCAATAGCACGGAGTATTTCCTCCTGATGACTGAACTGCAACTGAACTTCCACTAGGTCATCGTGGAGGGGCGGGGGAAAGAAAAAATATATAATAAGAAATTACTGTTTTAGAAAATAGTCATTTCATAGAATCATAGAATATCAGGGTTGGAAGGGACCTCAGGATGTCATCTAGTCCAACCCCCTGCTCAAAGCAGGACCAATTCCCAACTAAATCATCCCAGCCAGGGCTTTGTCAAGCCTGACCTTAAAAACCTCTAAGGAAGGAGATTCCACCACCTCCCTAGGTAACCCATTCCAGTGCTTCACCACCCTCCTAGTGAAAAAGTTTTTCCTAATATCCAACCTAAACCTCCCCCACTGCAACTTGAGACCATTACTCCTTGTTCTGTCATCTGGTACCACTGAGAACAGTCTAGATCCATCCTCTTTGGAACCCCCTTTCAGGTAGTTGAAAGCAGCTATCAAATCCCCCCTCATTCTTCTCTTCTGCAGACTAAACAATCCCAGTTCCCTCAGCCTCTCCTCATAACTCATGTGCTCCAGCCCCCTAATCATTTTTGTTGCCCTCCGCTGGACTCTTTCCAATTTTTCCACATCCTTCTTGTAGTGTGGGGCCCAAAACTGGACACAGTACTCCAGGTGAGGCCTCACCAATGTCGAATAGAGGGGAACGATCACGTCCCTCGATCTGCTGGCAATGCCCCTACTTATACAGCCCAAAATGCCGTTAGCCTTCTTGGCAACAAGGGCACACTGTTGACTCATATCCAGCTTCTCGTCCACTGTAACCCCTAGGTCCTTTGTCTCAAAGTCTGGAATAAATCTGAGCTACATCCTGTCAAATAAAATTAATATCCAATCATGTAACCAAATAGCATTCAGGAAAGAAAAACCCACAACACAGAGGGGCATAAGATACTCCTGGAGCAATTCTGAGCCAAAAAATTAAAAATTCTGCATATTTTATTTGTTAAAATAACACAATATAATCATGCCAGTTTGAATTATTTTTGTAATTTATTTCAAAATACCTATCAGCAAGTATGTCTGTAACAATACAGACAAAAAAAGATTCTGGTAATTTTTTCTGACAAATAGGTTCCTTACTAGGCATATTAATACAGAACTTTGAGTAATTAATTTAAACTACAACACAGAAACTTATTTCCCACCCCCTCAGAAGCAGTGCAAAGGCTTGGGGGAGTCAGGGGTAATGGAGGAGCTGAGAGAAAAGGAAGGAGCCTGGAGTGAACTTGGAGGGTTGTTGGGTGTGTGTGGGAGAAGTATGGAACAGGTATTTTGGGGGGAGGGAATGTTAGGGAGACCCTTCCCCATGCAGACCCTGACTGACCTCAAGCTGCTCCCATTCAGTCAGGCACATTTTCCCCTGTCCCTGCACCCCTCCCTATCCCCATGTGTCTCTGCAGCTGCCTCCCCATCCCCATGTGTCCCAGCAGCCCCTCTCCTCTGTCCCCATGTGGCCTTGCACCCCCACTCCCATTTAGCCTCTGGCTCAATGCTGTCTCCCCACTAACTCCTGAGCCCGTGCCCCTGTCTGTCCTCCCACTAGCCATTCTGAACCCCAGTCTGTGAGCCCCCCTCCAGAAGCCCCATGTACCCCACTCTTCTGTCCTAACCTGGTTTCATGGGCAGGGTGCTGTGATTAACATCTACTCCTGTGGGAATTCTGCGCCACTGCATGCACACAGAATGTTTTCCCCGCAGAAAATACTTTCTGCCTGAGAGGTGCTGCAGTTTCACCTTTTGCTCACCAGAGGCTGCTGTGGTGCCAGAACAGCAGGGTGCATTCATGCTTCTGGCTGTTCTGGTGCCACACTAGCCTCTGGTGGGAAAAAGGCGGAATTGCAGCACTTCTCAGGAAGAATGTATTTTCTGTAGGAAAAAGAATTCTGTGACAGACATGAATTCTGCGTGTGCGCAGTGGTGCAGAATTCCCCCAGGAGTACTAAGACACTTTCAGTTTCATATAAAATGAAATTCCAGAGCAGGTTAATCTGATGATTCACAATAAGAACAGAATCTCGCACTGAATTCTCCTCTGATGCATTCAAACCTTCTTCACCCAACACCAGCTTATTATTATCAAGTCATGTTATTTACAAGACTGGTGGCATCATCATAATGGGGGAAAACAGCCAACCTTCCCATCTGTAAACAAAACTCCCAGATCAGCAGGAAAAAGGTCAGAAGCAGCTTTGCCAAGAGACAGAAACAGGGATTAAAAGCAATTACTCTGTGTTTGGTATCCATTCATATTTTCCCTCCAACTCTCTGACACTTGAATCTCCAGCCCCAGTGAGACATTGAGAATCAAAGCGTGATACCTAGCACAGACAGCAGAGAACACTGCATCATGTGACACTTTGGGAAGCAGAGAGATTGCATATAGGGAGGATAAACTCTATTATGGCTGACACAGAAGTGAAAGCTGCTGGGCTGAGGGGGAATTGTGATAGTTACGGGGAAGGAGTGAATCCCTCTAATTCATCCTATCTTCTTCTGACGTTACAGAGGGTGAAATGAGATTTTTCCCTACCCCTGTTCCTGATCTTTGTTATAGTTCAGTATATTTTAGGTGAGGAAAATGGTAGAAAAGATTTCTGCTATCCAGCACAACCTGAAACAACATGAGAGCAAACTGGGAATGAGACAATGAGACAATTTCCCCCAAAGGGGGAAATACCCCATTTCAAAGCAATTGTCTAAGAGTAGAACCGTGCTGCTCAGGGTTTGTTTAGACTAGGAAAAGTGACGGAGTTTAGGTCAGGTCAAGGGGGAAGCTAATGCCAACCACTGCACCGGGGCTGCATCTGCTCTACAACTAGAATTGTCTTTTTACACCAAGATCACTAACTTGAGCAGCCAACGCCATGTACAGTCCTAGTGGATGTCAGGCACAGGGAGTTTTTGCCTCAGTGTAGCTTGTTAGGATCAAACCTCTCTCCCCCACCTGGAGCCGATGAACATTCTTGGCTGGAGGGACACACACTCCTACGACTCAAAAGGAAAGGAGTGGATAGAGAAGATCACAGGACTGACCCCAAAGAAGGGTGAGCTGCAAAAGGCAGAAGCAGGCAACTCATCTGGGGGAGCTGAGAGACCACGGTGAAGATGGTGCAAAGATCACCATGTGGGGATTAGCAAATGTGACTTTAAAAAAAAAAAAAATCTTTGGCCAGCCCTATTCAAGGCATTTGTTACAGTTCTCTCCCATGTGGATTCTCAGATGTCTAATAAGGTTTGACCTCTGACTGAAGCTTTTCCCACACTCAGGGCATGCGTAGGGTGTCTCTCCCATGTGGATTTTTTGATGTCTAATAAGGTTTGATCTCTGACTGAAGCTTTTCTCACACTCAGGGCATGTGTAGGGCGTCTCTCCAGTGTGAATTCTCTGATGTGTGATAAGGTATGAGCTCCGACTGAATCTTTTCCCACATTCAGGGCACGTGTAGGGTGTCTCTCCAGTGTGGATTTTCTGATGTCTAAGAAGGGTTGAGTTCTGACTGAAGCTTTTCCCACACTCTGTGCATGTGTAAGGTGTCTCGCCAGTGTGGATTCTCTGATGCGTGATAACAGCTGAGCTCCGACTGAAGCTTTTCCCACACTCAGGGCATGTGTAGGGTGTCGCACCAGTGTGGATTCTCTGATGTGTGATAAGGCCTGAGCTATCACTGAAGTTTTTCCCACACTCAAGGCATGTGTACGGTCTCTCTCCTGTGTGGATTCTCTGATGTGTGATGAGGGCTGAGCTATGCCTGAAGCTTTTCTCACACTCAGAGCACGTGTAGGGTCTCTCTCCTGTGTGGATTCTCTGATGTGTCATAAGGGCTGATCTGTGATTGAAGCTTTTCCCGCACTCAGAGCATGTGTAAGGTGTCTCTCCAGTGTGGATTCTCTGATGTCTAATAAGGGTTGAGCTATGACTGAAGCTTTTGCCACAGTCAGAGCATGTGTAGGGTCTTTCTCCAGAGTGGATTCTATAATGTGTGATAAAGGCAGAGCGGTGATTGAAGCTTTTCCCACACTCATGGCATGTGTAGCATGTCTCTTCCAAGTTGATTCTCTCATTTCCAATAAGGTCTGAGTGGCTACTGAAGTTTTTCTCTGGCCTGTGCTGAGTCTCACAGGCTTTTGCTTTTTCTGGGAGTGCCCAACTCCTGCAAACATTCCCTTTGGATCTTCCTGATAACGTTCCATGTGGTTCTACTTGCTCAGCATCTTCCTGCTGGGGTTTCTCCTCCTCATTCTCACTCATAATCCCATCTCCTGATGGGAGACAGAGAGAATCCAGACATAGGTCACTCCCTGCGCCGGAGAGAAAGCAAATCTCAGAGAGAGGAATGGAAAAAGGGATGAACAAACCAAAATATGTGTGGGAGAGATCAAACCTATCAGGAGCTGATTTTCCCCAAAACTCTTCCCCAGAGGAGAGAGGAAGGGATTAGTTTTGGTCCGCATCTCACCAGAACACTCAGGGGAAAGCGAGATCAGGGAGGGACTTGCTGCCAGTGGTCAGTCAGGGTAGGTGGGAAGCCATGAGTCACATCTGCCATAATGATCCCACATCTGCAGGGAACAATCCTGAACTTGGAGAGCTCACAGGGTCTTTGTAGGGCATCGCAAATGTTTCCTGTATTCACGGACAGATTTTGAGTTGGTTTAACCAATTCCTCACCTGTGCAGGCAGCTCTCGGGAGCACTTCTTTCTCAGAGCCCTGGAGGTCCAGGACCCACGGCTCTTCCCCTCGTTCCAGCTGCGAGATCACATCAGGTTTGGCAACTGGAAACCCTGCTCAAGGCAAAGAAAACAAGGGAGGTCAGTGGAATTTGTGGGATACTTGTCACAAAGAATATTCCATGGTTTCAACCCCAGCTCATTTTTAAGCAGTAACAGCCCAAGGCCAGCTTCCTTGGCTCAAAGTGGCAGGAGAGTTATAATTATTATTAACCATGTTCATTACCTTTGTGACTAAGGGTCAACTGAAACTATGTCTACACTACAGAGTTAAGTTGACTTAAGTTACGTCAATGATCATAAACTGCCGTAATTACATTATTTGTGCATGTTCACGCAACACTCCCTGTGTCGGTGGAGTGCGTCCAGAGTTGGTGCTCTAGCATCGAGAGAGTGAGCAGTGCACTGTGGGTAGCTCAACACCTTCTGTGACTAGGAGTTCTGGGAATGGATTACAGAGCATCATGGGGGCAGGCTCATTCTCCCATGATGCAGTGTTCTCCATCCCATCATTCTGTGGGCTTCCAGTTAAGTACGTTTTGCTCTATTTTACCCGGGAAGCAATTTTCCTCCAGGGTAGATTGGCAGAGGCCCTGGAGGTTTTTCGCCTTCCTCTGCAGCATGGGGCAGGGGTCGCTTGCTGGAGGATTCTGTGCAACTTGAAGTCTTTAAATCATGATTTGGGGACTTCAACAGCTGAGTCAAGGGAGAGAATTATTTCAGGAGTGGGTGGGTCGGCTTTTGTGGCCTGCATCATGTGGGAGGTCAGACTAGATGATCATAATGGTCCCTTCTCACCTTAAAGTCTATGAGTCTATAAACTGTGTGCCCCCCATATCTGCCTAAAAGCATGGATCCTGCACTGCTCTCTAGTCTTGTGATGAGCGTCATGAACACAACGCCGCTGATCCTGCAGTATTTCATGAGCTGTGAATCTGAAAGTGAATCCGTGGTGCCTGCCCTGCAGTGTGCCACGGAAAGAAACAATTCAAGATTGATTTTGGAGCAGCTGCATGTGGTGGACCATGGCATTTGGGCTCAGGAAACCAGCACTGACCAGTGGGATCACATCGTCATGCAGGTGTGGGATGACGAGCAGTGGCTGCAGAGCTTTCCGATGCACAAAGCCAACTTCCTGGAACTGTGTGCGGAGCTCGTCCCTGCCCTGCAGCGCAAGAACATCAGAATGAGAGCTGCCCTCAAGCTGGAAAAGTGAGTGGTGATCGCTTTGTGGAAGCTGGCAACTCCAGACTGCTATCGCTCAGTTGCAAGTCAGTTCAGAGTTAGGAAGTCCACTGTGGGGGCTGTGATGCTGCAAGTGTGCAGAGCCATTAATTGCCTCCGGCTACGAAGGACTGTGACTCTGGGCAATGAGCAGGAAATAGTGGATGTCTTTTCAGCAACGGGATTCCCTAACTGTGATGCGGCCATAGACGGCACGCATATCCCAATTTTGGCCCCCGACCATCTTGCAATGGAGTACATCAACAGAAAGGGCTCCTTCTCTATGGTATTGCAGGCACTGGTGGATCACCGGGGTTGTTTCACTGACATCATCACGGGGTGGTCCAGAAAGGTGCATGACGCAAGCATCTTCAGGAACACGGGCCTGTATAGAAAGCTGCAAGCAGGGACTTCCTTTCCAAACCAGAAGATTCCAATAGGCGATATGGAGATGCCCATAGTAGTCCTGGGAGACCCAGCCTATCCTTTACTCCTGTGGCTCATGAAGCCGTACACCGGAAACCTGGACAGCAGCAAGGAGCACTTCAACAACAGGCTCAGCAGGTGCAGAATGACCATAGAATGTGCCTTTGGCAGATTAAAGAGTCATTGGCGCTGCCTTTTTGGCAGGTTAGACGTCAATGAGGAAAACATTCCCATGGCCATAGCAGCCTGCTGTGCTCTGCATAACATTTGTAAAGCTATGAGGGAAAGTTTCCCTAGAGGTGGATCATTGAGGTGAATTGTCTGGTGGCTGATTTTGAGCAGCCAGATACCAAGACTATTAGAAGGGCTCAACGGGGGAGGGGGGCGCTACTCGAATCAGGGAGGCTTTGAAGCAGCATTTTGACAATGAGCCCTACCAATATGGCTTTCTGTCATGCATTCATCCAGGCATCATTTACTTGCCGCCTTAAATAACCCGATTGCTGCCCGAGTGTTAATTGTAGTCTGCAATTGTGTCAATTGCCAAACTGTATGAGTTTCAGCAGCAACCATCATGTGTAGGACACAAATAAAGATTAATTTTATTCCTAAGAATAACATTTTATTTAACAGTTATACACAGATTTCCATTTCCTACAAGAGACATGAGGGTCTCACAGCTGAGTGTAAGACCAGCAGTCATTATGAAACATGTCCTCAGGGGTGGAGGGCAAGGGGTACTGCAACGGGCTGGGAACATGTGAGGAATGTGTGCAGGGAGTTTGGGAAGGGCATTGAACTCAGTTCTGCATGGGCTGCAGGAGGAGTCAAGGATGGATGTGTTCTGACTGAAATGCAATCAGGGACTTCAACTTCTCAGTTTGTTCCTCCATCAGCGTTATCATCTGCTCCTGCCCCTCTATCATTCACTCCTGCCTGTCTTCTCTCCTAGCTATCCATTCTGAATTTTTCACTGATTGTCTCTCTCCACGCTCTGCTCTCGCTGTCTGCAGCATCAGATGATTGCAACACTTCACTAAACATGTCCTCATTACTCCTCCTGGTTTGCCTCATTATCTGATGGAGGTGCTCCACTGGTGTGTAGGAGGTGGCCCTCAAGGGCACATTGGCATAAGAAAAAGAAACAATAAACAGAGGCAGTATTGTGAGAGCACTCGCAGCATTGAATCATAACAGTAAAATACACCCCTTTCTCACTTTCACTTGGCAAGCACACAGCACGGCATGAGCCCGAAAAGTGGTGAATTTGGGCCAGGGGGACCAGGGGCAAGATGGGACAAAGGGTCTGGGTGGTTTCCGAAGGGGATCACTGCAAGTGCCTGGGGACACTATTCTGAATACTGGCACCTTTTTCCACAGGCAGGGGTAATCGAAGCTGATATCTCACTCCTGAGGGTCACCCAAGGATGCAAGGGTGCCTCTCCTGCATGCGTGTGGTTTCAGACTGGGTCCACATGCTGCTCGCCTGTAGGGTGCTTTGGTTCCTGCAGAAGTAATTGCCAATTGGTGCAGCAAAATCTCCTACAGTGGGGGGGGAGGAGAGGGGAAACAAAGCAGCTCTGCCAAGGAACCTTTGTTTCCTAGAGATCTCTATGGAGGATTGCCAGGAAATCCCGGTTGCATTAACAAACTTTCCCATAGGAATCCCACTGCGTAGCTGCACAGGGGAATGAGAAGCGAATGCAAACAGGGCTAGTCTGGTTCATGTCTATCCCTTCTACCGTGTAACATCAGAGAGGAGAACTCAACCTCCTCTCACCGTGCAGTATCAATGCAAAATGAGTACTTACCGGAGCTCCCCTCTCCTGCATCAGGTGCACCACAGTTGGAATGTGGGACTGGCTAGACCCCTCCAGAATTTATTTATTTTTTAAAGGTCCTGGCTCACCACGCCACCGGATAACCCTGTCGCATATCTCACATCCTCCTCCAACTCCACTTCTTGGTCCACCACCTTATCCTTGGGGTTTACTCCCCTGACCGCTGCCTCCAGTCCCCCTGAAATATCCATGGGGCTCTTGGTGGCAGAGATGAGATTGCCACAGAGGATGGTGTGCAGGTAATTGTAGAAGCGGAAGGTGTGTGGAACTGCACCAGAGCAACGATTTGCCTCCCTTGCTTCCAGTATGCCTGCTTCAGCTCCTTGATCTTAGCACGGCACCACTGCACGTTCCTTTCATGGCCTTTTCTCCTCCATGCCATGAGCAATCTGTCCGTAGGTATCAAAGTACCTAGGGCTGGATCAGAGCTGCAACTGCACAGCCTCCTCTCCTCACCGACCCAACAATTCCAGTGTACACCAGGCAGGAGCACATTTGCTGAGGAAAGCCGCCATGGTCAGTTGGGAAGTCGCAATGAGAACTCTCCACGCCGAACAAATAAGAAGAGGAATTTCAAAATTTCCTGGGGCTTTAAATGGGAGGGATGCATGCCTGTCTATCGGCAGGGCAGCGGAGTTCAAACTGCTGACCGGAGAGGTCATGATGGGCATTGTGGGCTACTTAGGGTGACATAAGAGAGCGTAGTGTCTACACTGAGACTGCACTGGTCTAACTTCGTCTCAAAAATGTCTATGCCTCTTGTCGAGGTGGCTTTCTTATGTCGGCATAACAGGCAAGTTAAATCAGCAGGAGGAACACTGCAGAGTGTACACCTCCACTGTTTCGTCGATGAAGCTGACATTTGTCAACAAACCTGTGTTGTGTACACAAGGCCTAAGAATGGAACCAAAATCTAAACAGACACAAGACAGACACAGAATGGTGGGAACACACCAGCAAAGTGAAAAATGTGATGGCAAGGTGACAGACGTGATGAACCAAAGGCCACATATGGATAGGAGCAGCTACTGACATGATTATAATCAGGGTAAAGGAGAAAATATCATATATATCTGTACTATTACCATAAGGAAGGGCATAAAATACCCTACCATTTTGTCAGGTTTGTTGGGTCCCTGAGAGAGTGTAAACTGAATCAGCACCTCCCTTCTCATGGGCTCACCTGCCCTTCGATCTTTGTTTCCAATGATGTCTGTAAGTTGTAAGTATGGACAATGCAAGATGGTAAGTATGAACAATGCAAGACTCTCTTCACTATACTTATCTTATTCTAATCATGATGTATATTGATCCTTGCCTATGATTTCAATTAGAACTGTCTGTATTAAATAAAGTTTCTGTGTGTTTCACCAAATTTCATCTTCTCAATTAACCTTGAGTAGCCATGTACAAGGGCAATCTCCCCAGGCTGTTGGCCAACCGAGAGACCAAGGGGCTGCTTGGGCTGCCGCCTGGGGACTGGCCAGATCTCTCCGGGCTGACAGAGACGCCGAGGATCTGCTGGGGCTGCTGCTTGAGGACTTGCCAGAGCTGCCCCAGAAGACAGAGGACCCCCATGTTACAGAGGTACCAAACCCAGGGGATGTAGAAAGGAGCCCGGGGGAACTAGACAACCATCTGATTCTAGGTGAGCGTGTTGCGGGGCGGATCCCCACAATGGATGACCATTCCACCACCGTTAGGGCCCTGGGCTGGGACGTGGTGGAGTCGGGCAGGCCCACGTCCCCCTACCACCCTACTCCTGGGGGGGCAGCCTCCCCATATTAGGCAAGGAGACCTCTGTTAGTGCTCTCGCTCACCTGAGCCCCGAGACTGTGCTGGTGCTCAACCTTACCTGGGCTCACAGAATGCTTAACCGCTCTGCCCTCATTGCAGGTCAGATTTTACTAAGAGTTTGCTGCCCTGCCCGGAGCGAGGGCCTGGGGCTCATAGACTTCCGTATTGCTCTGCCTGGCTGGAGGGCCGGGACACTAAGTGCAGCTAATTCCCTCCTTTTGAGCTCACCTTTACAGGTACGTGACAGTGAGGAGGCACGGTCTCCCTCAGAGCGGGATAGGGATGGTCACGCAGCCTACACACCCCAATACGTAATCTTATAGGTGTAATAATTGTACAGGCTACACTACCACCCCGTGACATCATCGGCAAAGTGTCCATTGTGCCTGGGTAGGGGCCCTGCTATGGGAGGGAGGAATGCAGCAAGGACTCAGGATCGGTGGCCAGGGTCGCTGTGCATAGAGATGGGGAGGTTATACGGGGAGGGGGGTAATGAGTGGGAGAGGGAGGTCAAGAGTTAAAATAATAATACTTGGGGGGGGGATGTAAAAAGAAGTGAATCAACAGAAATAAAACTGGAGTGTAGGCTCTAAAGCAACAAGGCTTGGGTAGGGATTTGGGGTTAAAGGTCTGGGATCCCCCACAGCTCTAGATCCCCAAACCTCTCCTCCCTCCCACTGACCCACCCAGCCCACTTCCCGGGTGCCCTTTCTCCACACTCCCCTCCCCTTCTTCCCATTACTCTCAGCCGGCACCACCTCCCGGCACCTTGGGAACTTCTTGTGTTCCCTCCTCCTCTCACTACCTCCTCCCTCCCTGCTGCTTCTTAGCTCTAACCCTGCACACACCCTCCCCATGTCCTGGTACCCCAGAATTATCTACGCCCCCCTTCTCCTCCCCTCTCACGGCTCTGTTCTCCCTTCACCCGTGGGGTCCTGAATGGAAACATTATACGCTCTCCTATCAAAAGACGAGCTCATCTGACTGTCACACAAGCCATGCATGAGTCATACACCTATTTACTCAATTTAGAATTCTACAGGCAGCATATTTTCCTCTTAAAATGAGGAAAGGCATGAAAGCTAGTTATCAATGTAGTTTTAATGCATTCAATAAGGATATATTAAATGCAATTTTAAAATGACAGATGACACCAGAAAGGCACATGTCCAAAAATTATACTAATGGGTGGGAGATAAGGCAACAAAAGGGGGTAAAGGAAACCTGCAAAGCTTGTATCATGAGTAAAGGTATAAAGTTGTTACCACTCAAGTTCTTTAGAGACCCCACAGCTTCTAATAGCCGAGGGGACAGGACTCCTTACCCAGCAAGACCACCGTCTCATAGTTCTCCTGCATGACATCCCTGTAGAGGGCTCTCTGAGTGGGGTCCAGCAGAGCCCATTCCCCCTTGGTGAAATACACAGCCACCTCCTCGAAAGTCACCGGCCCCTGAAAGAGCAAGAGTCCAACACTCAGTACCTGCTGCCCCACTCACAGCCCCACTATTCACGGCACATCAGCACCCGGTAAATGGAAGCTCCGGGAGGCACATGTTAACAGAGTCCCACCCCGCCTTGCTTAGGGGAGCCAGGAGGCATCAGAGGGTGGAAAGAGAGAACCTTTGTGTCTCCCAGCTGACAGACGGAGGCAGGGTCTTCACATTTATCACATACCTACTAGCCAGAGCTTGATACAGGAGATGGGGCTGTCTCTGGACCCTGCTGGTGACTCCCTGGTAGGAATCCCAACACTCTCCAAATAAAATATATGGAAGAAAGGGGAAGTCAATAGTAAAGAATATAAGTTAGAAGGTGAGAATTGTAGAAAATTGGTAAGGGAAGTGTAATGGGGCAGCTGCCCCACTCCATGAGAAAAAGGGCTGGAACAGGCTAGAGAGGCTGCGCAGACCAGCAGCCAATCAGCAAAGGCCTGTGGAGAGCCAATCATGGCAAAGAAAGAGGCAGCCAACCAGGGCTGGGCTGGGCCCTATATAAAGGCTGCCTAGCAAAGGAGAGGGCAGTCTTCCCCTGACTAGCAAGGGAGGAGGGCTGGCTCCTGAGGGAAGGAGGTAGCACCTTGGACAGAGCAGTGCGGGGCAGGCTTGGGGGAGCAGAGAAGAGCTCCAGCCCGGTTACCTGCCAGGCTGCGGCCCCTGATAAAAAGGGTGGAGAAGGTGCTCGGGGCCAAAGAGGAAGGGGCCCAGGGAAGACAGGCGGACAAGAGGGGAGAGAAGGAGGGCAGAGGGAGGCTGCCGCTAGAGGGTCCCTGGGTCAGGACCCAGAGTAGCAGACCCAGAGTAGCCTCTTCCCCCCCTTGTACTGCACCTGGCCACTGAGGAGTGTGGTTGAGACAGACTGCAACTTACCCCTGAGGTGAGGGGCTAGACTTTGGGGTTGTGGTTGGCCACTGAGGCAGGTGCAAGCTGAAGGACTGACGTTAACCCCCCCCCCCCCTACTCCCGGAAGGGGGTGAGAATGGGCTAGTGGGCTCTGCTGGAGGGCAGTGTCCACAGAGCAGGGAGCAAGGCAGTTCCCAAATCAGCCGAGCAGACAACGGGCGAGACACCACACTATCAGCAATCAATGACCAAACAATGAAAATAAGAAGGAAGTTATTAAAAGTATATTAAGTACAAAATGAATCCTAACAATGGTAGTGGTAAATTACTAGATGGAAATGGCAGAATTATCAAAAATAATGCAGAAGAGGTAAAAGTGTTCAATAAATATTTCTCTCCTGGATTTGGGGAAAAACAGATGATGTAACTCATATCATAAGATGTTGACGCCGACAGTCTTTCCATTCCAACATTAACTCACGAGGACGTTAAACAGCAGCTATTAAACTTAGACATGTTTAAATCAGCAGGTCCAGATAACTTGTATCGAAGAGTTTTAAAAGACCTGTCAGAGGAGCGTGTTGGACTGTTAATGTTGATTTTAATTAGGACTTGGAACACTGGGGAAATTCCAGGAGACTGGAATAAAGCTAATGCTGTGCCAATATTTAAAAAGTGTAAAAGAGATGATCCAGCTAATTAGAAGAGTGTCAATCTGACATCAATACTGGGCAAGATAATGGAGCAGTCAATACTGGATTTCATTAATAAAGACTTAAAGGAGGGTAATATAATTAGTACTCATCAACAAAGGTTTAGAGAAAATAGATCCTATCAAACTAACTGGATGTCTTTATTGGATGAGGTCAAAAGTTCGGTTGCAGCAAATAGTATTGATGTAATATACCTAGACTTCTGTAAGGCACATGACTTGGTTCACCACAATATTTTGACTAGAAAACTAGAAAGATACAAAATACACACGGCATACATTAAATAGATTAAAAAACGGTGATTGTAAATGGGGAACCATGGTCGAGTGGATTTATTTCTAGCGGGTTCCCGCAAGGATTGGTTCTTGGCCCTGTGCTATTTAACATTCTTATCAATGACCTAGAAGAGAAGATAAAATCATCACTGATAAAGTTGCAGTTGCCACAAAGATGGGTGGTGGTGGTAACTAATGAAGTGTCAGTAGATTCAGGTGACAGCACTGGGAGTCTGGGAAGTTTTCCCAGACTTGGCTGGAGGGCAATTTCCTGTTCCACAAAGAGAGGAAGTTCCATTCCCAACTCCTGTGCCTTGAAACTAGGCCCTATCTGACACTACACCCCATATTCAGCATATTGGTATGATTATAATATGATTATGACATAATTATGATGCATTTTGTACAAGATGTGTCATGTGCGGTGTCATTGGAAAAGTTATGATTTGCTGAATATAATTATCCTATTTGTGTGCATGGACCACGTTTGTATCTGAAGTTATGGATATTGACTCTGTATCTGAATTTCAAATGTGCTTACTCTGGGTAACACCCACAACGAGCATTTCAGGTACAACAATGAAGAAGCCAGACAGTGCTGATGGCTCGTCAACAAAGACAATGGAAGAGTTTAGCATTCCCATGAACCTTTCAGTGAACCTATGAGTAATGGCTGCTATTGTAACACTGACGGACCCCGGTCATCGGTGGGTGGGATTGAACCTCGGGCCTCTGGAGTTTAAGGCATGAGCCTCTACTGCATGAGCTAAAAAGCCATGTAGACCTTAACTAAGGCGATAGAGCAGACTCATTAATCTCTCTCTAAGTGGGACAGAACTCCACACCCAGGAGGTGTGTGGGTTACACTATGACTCAGCAGGGCATGCTAGGGCATGTGACCAGACCATAGGACACTGAACTCCATTTTGGTACCTGTATTTTTCCACTAACTGGACTGGGAACTGAGTTTGGAACAAAGGGTTCCCGCCATATGGAAAAGCTACATAAGGTGGGGTGTGTCATCATCTCTTGGCCTCATTCCCCACACAAGAGAACTCCTGGAAGCACCTGAGGAACAAAGACTGAACTGGGGGAAAGTGTCGGTCCCAGGGTAAAGAGATTTCTAGCTTGTGTATGGAAACTTGGTGGACTTCTTCTATCATCAGTCAGGGTGAGAAATTGCTAATTCAGATTCTATCCATCTAGTATGTTAGGCTTAGTTTGAGTTTTTGGTTATTTGCTAAGTAATCTGCTTTGATCTGTTTGCGATCACTTATAATCACTNGATAAAATCATCACTGATAAAGTTTGCAGTGTCACAAAGATTGGGGGTGGTGGTAACAAATGAAGTGTCAGTAGATTCCGGCTCCAGCACTGGGAGTCTGGCTGGGGGGTTATTTCCTGTTCCACAAAGAGGGGAAGTTCCATTCCCAACTCCTGTGCCTTGAAACTAGGCCCTATCTCACACTACACCCCATATGCAGCATAGTGGTAGGATTATAATATGATTAGGACATAATTATGATGCATTTTGTGCAAGATGCGTCATGTGCGGTGTCATTGGAAAAGTTATAATTTCCAGAATACGATTATACTATCTGTGTGCATGGATCACGTTTGTATCTGAAGTTATGGATATTGACTCTGTATCTGTATTTCAAATGTGCTTACTCTGGGTAAAACCCACACCGAGCATTTCAGGTACAACAATGAAGAAGCCAGACAGTGCTGATGGCTCATCAACAAAGACAATGGACCGTGGAAGAGCTTAGCCTTCCTGTGAATGTGTCAGCCAGCCTAGGAGTCATGGCTACTATGACTCAGCAGGGCATGCTAGGGCATGTGACCAGACCATAGGACACTGAACTCCATTTTGGTACCTGTATTCTTCCACTAACTGGACTGGGAACTGAGTTTGGAACAAAGGGTTCCCGCCATATGGAAAAGCTACATAAAGTGGGGTGTGTCATCATCTCTTGGCCTCATTCCCCACACAAGAGAACTCCTGGAAGCACCTGAGGAACAAAGACTGAACTGGGGGAAAGTGTTGGTCCCAGGGTAAAGGGATTTCTAGCTTGTGTATGGAAACTTGGTGGACTGCTTCTATCATCAGTCAGGGTGAGAAATTGCTAATTCAAATTCTATCCATCTAGTATGTTAGGCTTAGTTTGAGTTTTTGGTTATTTGCTAAGTAATCTGCTTTGATCTGTTTGCGATCACTTATAATCACTTAAGATCTATCTTTCTGTAGTTAATAAACTTGTTTTATGCTTTATCTTAACCAGTGTATTTTGAGTGAAGTGTCTGGGGAAAATCTCAGCTTGGTTAGCACAAGCTTGTTGTGCATATCTTCCGCATATGGAGGGAAAGGCGAACTATATTAATGAGCTTACATTATACAGATCCCTGTGCACTATAAGATGGTATAATTTTGGATTTATACTACAGCAGGTGTGCAAGGTTGGGGAGCTTGGAAATTGGCTGATGTCTTCTTTCTGTCCTTGAGTGGCTTAGGTAAAGCACTCAGGTAGCTTAACTGGGTGTATGGCGCCACCTGCTGTCGTGTGGGTGATAACAGGGCCTGGAGAGGCTGGATGAATCTCTGGCAAAGCAGTGTGAGAAGGTCCAGCCCAGCTTCAGGGTTAGAGGGCACAGCGGTTCCCAGAAGCCCCACCAGACTGCACCCCGGGGGTGACAACCCATTACACAAGTCTCAGCAGGTTTGTCACATCCTGTCCCCTCCCTTTCCCCGCCCTAGATATTACCTACCTCCCACCACCTCTAGCAGCTCCCACCCTCCTATGCATTTACTGCTCTTCTCCCTCCAAGCAGAACCCACCACCAGCTCCCTGATAATCCCTTACCTGAGCCAGCTCCATTGCAGCCATTTCCTTCCCGCTGGGAGGAGGGGATGATCTGGAGCGAAACGTGGATGTTATTCTGTAGCCTGCCAGGGCGAGAAGGGCAATGGGAGAGCATTCAGATGAGGGTTTTGTCCAGTCCACAAGCCGATTCCCCCTGGATTTTCCCTGCTAATGGACATTCTAGGTTCTGCCAAACTGTGAAGCACAGAGTGACCTTATTCCAGTACAGGCCTAGCCCCCTCCCACCAGGGTGTGACCCTCTGACACATGGTGAAACCCTCCCAGTAATTGAGTCTCTGAACCAAAGGCCAGAGAAGAGCAGAATCAAAGGAGTCACTTGGGGGGATTCTCCCTGTCATTGTCCCCAAGGCAGCTGTCTCAGGTTTACCAAGTTGTTTGATGCTCCAGCCTTTATACAGTCTCTCCTGGGAGTGCCCCTTTCATGGGCTGGGCCTAGTTTTAGCTTTTGGCAAGAGTGACCCCGGAGACTCTGAGACGGGACCTTCTTGCCTCAGGAAACCTTGTTTCTTTATGTGGCTCCCCAGTGAGTCCAAATGCATAGATACTCCTGATAGAGACTGTGAACATAAGAACGGCCCATTGCATCAGACCAATGGTCCATCTAGCTCAGTGGCCAATGCCAGGTGCTTCAGAGGGAATGAACAGAACAGGTACTCATCAAGTGATCCATCCCGTGTCACCCATTCCCAGCCTCTGGCAAACAGAGGCTAGAGACACCATCCCTGCCCATCCTGCCTGTGACACTGGCAGTTGAGGTGTTAGCTCTTGCAAAAGCCCCCATGTCTTAACTGAACATGGACAAACGCAGAGCTGGAATCAGTCTGGCTCACCTGTGTTAGTATTGTTAAAACAGGTATTAGAATGACAAGAATGTGTTTAGTGTTTAGACTTTATTGAATGCTTTTGAGTTGCTGGGTGGGATAATATCTGAGTATCATAGGACGAGAAGGGACCTCGAGAGGTCATCTAGTCCAGTCCCCTGCACTCAAGGCAGGACAAAGTTTTATCTAGACCATCCCTGACAGGTGTTTTCTAACCTGCTCTTAAAAATCTCCAATGATGGAGTTTTGACAACCACCCTAGGCAATTTATTCCAGTGCTTAACCACCCTGACAGGAAGTTTTTGCTAATGTCCCACCTAAACCTCCTTTGCTGCAATTTAAGCCCATTGCTTCTTGTCTTATCCTCAGCACTCCTGTGAATGCCACAAGCAATCTCGTGTTGTAGCTACTACGTGTGGCGAGATCAATGTCACCCTCCTCTTGCCTTTGCTGTTTAAGGAATAACTCCACGGCCACTCGTGACATGACTGATCAACAATGCAGGATCCATCCCTGCAGACTGAAGAGGCCGAGCGCGCAGTACACAAACCATTGAAAGATGGCGCCAAATGTAGAAGGTCCACCTAGCCCAGTATCCTGTCTTCTGACAGTGGCCAATGCCAGGTGCCCCAGAGGGAATGAACAGAACAGGGAATCATCAAGTGATCCATCCCCTGTCGCCCATTCCCAGCTTCTGGCAAATAGAGGCTAGGGACACCATCCCTGCCCATCCTGGCTAATAGCCATTGATGGACCTATCCTCCATGAATTTATCTAGTTCTTTTTTGAACCCTGTGCTGGTCTTGGCCTTCACAACATCCTCTGGCAAGGAGTTCCACAGGTTGACTTGTGTGAAGAAATACTTCCTTTTATTTGTTTTAAACCTGCTGCCTATTCATTTCATTTGGTGACCCCTAGTTCTTGTGTTATGAGAAGTAGTAAACAACACTTCCTTATCTACTTTCTCTACACCAGTCATGATTTTATAGACCTCAATCATATCTCCCCTTAGCCGTCTCTTTTCCAAGTTGAAAAGTCCCAGTCTTATTAATTTCTCCTCATATGGAAGCCATTCCATACCCCTAATCATTTTGTTGCCCTTTTCTCAACCTTTTCCAATTCCAATATATCTTTTTTGAGATGGGGCGACCACATCTGCACACAGTATTCAAGGTGTGGACGTACCATGGATTTATATAGAGGCAACATGATATTTTCTGTCCTATTTTCTATCCCTTTCTTAATGGTTCCCAGCATTCTGTTCACTTTTTTGACTGCCACTGCACATTGAGTGGATGTTTGCAGAGAACTCTCCACAATGACTCCAAGATCTCTTTCTTGAGTGGTAACAGCTAATTTAGACCCCATCATTTTATATGTATAGTTGGGATTATGCTTTCCAATCTGCATTACTTTGCATTTATCAACATTAAATCTGATCTGCCATTTTGTTGCCCAGTCATCCAGTTTTGAGAAATCCTT
Source organism: Platysternon megacephalum (assembly GCA_003942145.1). Classification (NCBI taxonomy): domain Eukaryota; kingdom Metazoa; phylum Chordata; order Testudines; family Platysternidae; genus Platysternon; species Platysternon megacephalum. The sequence continues at coordinate 78,166 of QXTE01000652.1, read as the reverse complement.
TTGTAGCTCTTTGCAGTCTGCCTGGGACTTAACTATCTTTGGTATCTTTAGTAATTTTGTATCAGGACCCAGGATGCCCCATGACCCCTCAACCTTCCCACAACTCCTAGCAGCAGAAGAGGAAGAGATGCTTAGTGGGATAGCTGCCCAGAGTGCACCGCTCTGAATATCGCTGCAAATGCCGCTAGTGTGAACACGCTATTGCGCAGGCAGCTGACAGTGTGAATACACAGTAGTGGTTTCCCTTCAGCGCTCTCTGAGCGGCACTGAACTCCCAGCGCTGTAACTCTGCCAGTGTAGACATACCCTTACTCTCTTCCCATTGGAGAATAGCTCAGGGCAACAATTTCCCACCGAAGCACGGACAAATCCTGCAGGTAGAATGGGTGGGGAAACCCACCAAATCTGAGGTGTTTTTAAACAAGCATTGGAGCTTGAGAGAGAAAAGGGGACAAAATCAGGGGAGAATAGAGAAATTGTGAATAAATTGACACCACTGGGGAGCAGCAGCTGCTCAGCCCGGCTCCCGGCTCAGAGAGGAGACAGCAGCATCCTGTGTTTTACCAACACTACTCCTGGGGGAATTCTGCGCCAAAACATTAAAAATTCTACACACAATATTTTAAAATTCTGCATATTTTATTTGTCAAAATAACACAATATAATCATGCCATTTTCAATTGTTTTGGGAATTTATTTCAAAATACCTGTCACCAAGTATGTCTCTAACAATACAGACAACCCCCTGACCCAAAAAACAAACAAAAAAACCCCACCAACGATTCAGGTAATTTTTTTTGACAAATAGATTCCTTATTAGGCATATTAATACAGAACTTTGAGTAATTACTTCAAAATACAATAGAGAACTGTATTTCCCACACCCCTCAGAAGCAGTGGAAAGGCTTGGAGGAGTCAGGGGCAACAGGGGAGCTGAGGGAGAGGGAAGGAGCCTGGGAGTGAACCTGGTGGGTTATTTGGTGTGGGTAGGAGAAGTATGAAACAGATTTTTTGGGGGAGGGGGAGAGATTGTTAGGAGTTGGGGAGCCTTCCTCATGCAGACCCTGGCTGACCACAAGCAATCTCCATTCAGTCAGGCACACCTGCCCCTGTCCCTGTGTGTCCCTGCAGTCCCCCCATGTGTCCCTGAACCTCCATACCCCCTGTCACCATGTGGCCCTGCAGCACCCCTCCCATTCAACCCCTGGCTCAATGCTGTCACCCCACTAGCTCCTAAGCCCATGCCCCAGTCTGTCCCCCCCCCCCCACTAGCCATTCTGAACCCCGGTCTGTGACACCCCCCTCCCGCCATCCCATGTGCCCCACTCTATCTGTCCTAACCTGGCTCTGCAGGCAGAGTGCTGTGATGAACCCAGCTGGCTGCTGGCTGGTCTGACGCCACAGTGGCCTCTGCTGGGTGAAAGGTGGAAATGCAGCACTTCTCAGGCAGAATGTATTTTCTGCGGGGGGGAAAAAAAGAAATTATGCACTGGACATGAATTCTGCATGTGAGGAATAACTCACACCCTGCACAAACATCACCTGCTCACTCCCATCTCTTCTCCCTAGGTGTCTCCAAGTCCCAGAGCTGCTGCCGTTACTGACATACAGAGGCTTTCACTCCCATTAGTGATGGCAGGACCCAATCATTACAGGAGTGAACCCTAATTTCCTCATCACATGGGACAGTCTCAGCTGAGGGGGAAGTAAGAGGAGGAGGAGGTACAAAGGGAAAAGGAGAGAGCCTGAATGGGTTCTTGTAGCCATGTTTGTCCCAGGATATTAAAGAGAAGTAGTTTTTTTAATAGGTCCTAAAAGAAATTACTTCACACACCTTGTCTCTCCAAGAGACCTGAAAGTGGCAGAAGGAGAAATAAGCAGGAAGACTCTAAACCAAACATTTTCAATCCCACAGAGGAAACTACATTTCCCATCTGCCCATGGGTGTGTTTGTGTCCTATATGGGGGACCACCCCATTCCTCTCACAGCAGCAAGGGGAGACTGCAGCCAGGCCCAGAGGATCCTTCCCCACCCTGGGATGTGTGTTGAGATGAAGTCTGTGTGTGTGTGGTGGGTGCACGGGCTGGGTCCCCAGACAGCTGGACCCATCAGCAGACTGGAAAGCCAGGGGAACTCCAGCACAGCATGGGGGCTGTGGGCAGGGGGAACAGTTCTGGAGCTGGGCCTCTGCCCCCTCTGGGTCCATTACTGCTGGGGGCTGAGATCGGGGTGAGGATTGTGTGGGGCTCCCATGCCCAGGAATGGGGGATGGAATTCGCCTCCTCACCCCTCTGCAGAGCCCAGCGACTAGGCATTTAGCCAGTGATGTGAATTTCACTCTGGGTGACTCTGAGCCAGCCACGGAAATATCCTTGTGCGTTAGGTTCCACACTGGCCAAAGGAGTTTATTAATACTCCCTCCCTGGACTGCCAGGGGTGGCCAGAGTTTATTAGTGGGTTATGGGAATCATAAGATGACAATTAATTAAGAACGATGGTATTTTTGTGTTTCTTATTAAATCCCCAGACACCCACCAATCCCCGTCCTTCTTCCGGTGAGCTATAAATATCTAAGGGATTCAGCTACTGATCCTGCAGTCAGTTCCTGCCCTTCCCCACTTTCTATAGCAGCACTTTTAAGAACAGGCCAGGGAAACATGGAAATACTTTGAACCAAATTCCGGAAGCCACTGAGCATGCACAAGTTAAAATGAAACCAAGGCTCCATCTCTCCAAGGACCTGGCCCCTAGTGCAAAATTATAGACACTCCCCAGAAATCTGAAATGGCCACGTCATAACTGATAGAAAGTTATTGATCTATTGACTTCTGAGAATTACCAATAAAAGAAAGAACCCAGTGAAGTTGATACCATGAGGGAAAGATCTCATGTGTCTTTACAAATTGGTATAATCTAATCTGGAACTTTATACAGTAAAATGCCTTATTCGTAGCCCTATGGCAATTGCCTGGTGTCACTACAGGGCAGAATTAAGGTCGGGTGCCTTAGCTGTGAATTTCCATCCCCTAGCGTATTGCGATTGCTGTTAAGTGGGTTTGGCAAAATTCATTTTGTCTATTTCTTTTTAAAATTTCAATAGATGATATCGATATTTATTTTAAGCCCTTTTTTCAATATTTACAATTTCAATGTTCAGACCTTTGGGAAGTTATGGGGGTGGTCAGACAACAATTATTTAATAACAGTAAATGTTGAGATTTGAAAAGCCAAATCTTTATAACTGTTCAAACACAAATTGTCAATGTCACATGCAAAATATACAGTGTAAATATCCTTAAATCACACTCAACTTTCTCCAGAAGCATTTTTGTATTTTGCCTATATACATATTTTTGTGTTTGTGTTTGTGTGTGTGTGTGTGTACAGTGAAATCGACATTTAGTGAGATTTATTGATAAAAATCCAATCCTTTCAAGTGTACTTTTAAGTAACTAAGTACTCAAATTTTTTCACTTCCTGGACTGTAATGCTTGCTCTGAGGATAATTACACCCTCCCTGTGATGCATTTCACCCTCAATCCCTGACACGTGCTCTCCACCTTAACCCCATCGTGATGTAGCTCCTGTCCGGGAGCTCTGCTGAGGCCAGTGGCATTATGATCAGAAGGTGACACTCTGACACATGAGCAGAGACACATGGGGGAGGGGGGAGGATGAGGTAACATGGAGGTTACCAGGCTTGAACATGGCTCTACAGAGTGTGGGGAGCAAACTCCCTCTCAGCCTCTCCTCTCTCCCACCTCCCAGAGTCAGTAACATGGATAAATTGTTCCCTGAAATCTAAATAGCCCCAGTGTGTGAGACAGTGATTAACCCAGGTGCCTTAGGGGCTGCAGCGCCAACCCCCTGCCTGGAGGAGGAGGATGAAGAACTGCAGTAGAAACGGGTTAGGCTGGGAGAGGGCAGAGCTGATGTGGGACTGGGAACTGAGTGGGCCAAGAGGCCAGAACTCATGGGGGGTTGGGAGAAGAAGTTAACAGGACTAGGTAGAGGCACTTCTGTGTATTTTCCCAGTTTACCATCCTGCCATGTATTTAATTTAGAAACTTTTCATTCACATTTAAGCACATGGGAGCTAAGCTGTGTTGATACATTTCCACTTACAGTGGTGCAATTTTAATTAAGTGCTTAATCAGAAGCTTAGGCAACACAAAGCAGTCAGTAATAGGCGTTCTTTCATTCATTAACTTGACTGTGTGCTTGTCACGGAGAGTGGGGGAGTCTGGGCCCTGGACCCCTCTTCCTGGGATTCACCGTGACTCTCAGCCAGCCAGTAAATGGAAGGTTTATTAGACGACAGGAACACAGTCCCAAGCAGAACTTGTAGGTACAACCAGAACCCCTCAATCAAGTCCTTCTGGGGGGGGGGGGGTAGGGAACTTAGCCCCCAGCTTGGGGTTCCCTGCGTTTCACCACCCAGCCCAAAACTGAAACTAGAACCTCCTCCAGCAGCTCTCTCCCCCCTCCCCCTGCTCCTCCTCTCCTTTGTTCAGTCTCCCGGCAGAATGTGTCACTTCTTCCACCCCTCCTCCGGGCTCAGGTAGCTTCCTTCCCATCCCCAATGTAACTCCCCTGCCACATTCCCAGGTCAAATCCGCCCTGCTCCCTGCTCCATCACAGAGCTGTGCATCGCTTTTTTTAAAGAAGTTGGTGTGAGCAAGTGTCAAAATTTCAGGCATTAAGAAATGGTGTCAGGTCATTTCTCATGCGTTTATCTTGTAATTTTAATTTCAGTTTTGAATCAGTATTAATACCATGTTGTTTAAATAGCATTAGGGTCTATTTGTATAATTGTTGGCAAGATTTCATTGGATATTGTGAACCAGCAGTCTTAACCTTTTACTTTGAGATGACTACATACAATCCAGCGCACCACTCCTGAAAGACTGCAAGCCCTGGCCGGTGACATGCTCCCTAGAGAGCAAACACCTGATGAGCCCTTTCGCCCTAAAAAGTGAGTTTGGCTCTTTGACATTGCTTTATGCGCCCCACCAGGCAATGCTCTAGGTAACCAGGTAATTACAGCAGACCTTCACTAGGTACAGTTCTACCAGCTATGTGCCACAATTCAAACGGTTCGGTTTGTTTTATCTTTCATATTATTAGATCCCATTTAAAAACTGGAACTGAAATAACCAAAGCAAGTTAAATAAATAATATAATATATGGAGATATACCTATCTCATAGAACTGGAAGGGACCCCAAAGGGTCATTGAGTCCAGCCCCCTGCCTTCTCTAGCAGGACCAAGGACTGATTTTGCCCCAGATCCCTAAATGGCTCCCTCAAGGATTGAGCTCGCAACCGTGGGTTTAGCAGGCCAATGCTCAAACCACTGAGCTATTCCTCCCCCATAAGTTAAGAAGAGAGTGGCATTGGGCACAGGTGGGGGGGAAAACAATAAAGGGAAAGAACTGACTATGCAAAAAGGAACATCCCAAACTATCAGAGCCCCAGACCCTCGTCCAACTGACTCCACCCCAGCCAGGCATATCAAGCTGGGCCCCTGAAAAATCGCCCATCCCATCTGGCCGTGAATGCTGCGTGTTCCAGACGCAGCTATGGTGTGTGCGTCTGCTCTGCTGACGTGCTGCTCTAGTACATAATGCACCACGGCCACAGGGAGCAGAGACATGCACTCCTACAAAACACAATCCCAACATCCCATCCCCTCCCCACCTCCACAGTATCGCCACCCCCTCCCCCACCTCCACACTATCGCCACCCCCTCCCCCACCTCCACATGGCCATTCTCGGCCTATTGCTAACAGTTCCTTCCAGCCTTCGGCACTATAAAGAAATAAAACATGGTGTTACAAAAGGTAGCTCCTGCCAGAGAAACCTGATCTCCTTCTGTGAGAAGGTAACTAATTTTTTGGACAAAGGAAATGCAGTAGCTCTCATCTATCTGGATGTCAGGAAGGCATTTGATACAGTTCCCATGGGAAATTAATTAAATTGGAGAAGAGGGGGATTAATATGAGAACTGAAAGGTGGATAAGGACCTGGTAAAAGAGGAGACTACAAGGGGTCGTACTGAACTGCCAGGCTGGAGGGAGGTCACTAGTGGAGTTTCTCAGGGATTGGTCTTGGGACCAGTCTGATTTCACATTTTTATTAGCGACCTTGGCAGAAAAAGTGGGAGCATTGTAAGAAAATGTGCAGGTGACACAAAGCTGGGAGGTATTGCCAATATGGAGGAGGACCAGATTATCATGCAAGAAGATTTGGATGTCCTTGTAAGCTGGAGTAATAGAAATTGGGGATGATATTTAATAGTGCAAAGTGCAAGGTCATGCATTTAAGGACCAACAACAAGATTTTTTCCTGTAAACTGGGGACTTATCAGTTGGAAGTGACAGAGGAGGAGAAAGACCTGGGTGTACTGGTTGATCACAGGATGACTATGAGCTGCCACTGTGATGCAGCCATGAAAAAGGCTAATGCAGTCCTAGGATGCATCAGGCGAGGTAGTTCCAGTAGCAACAGGGAAGTGTTAGTGCCATTATATAAGGCACTGGTGAGACCTCATCTGAAATACTCTGTGCAGTTTTTGTCTCCCATGTTTAAGAAGGGTGAATTCAAAGTGGAACAGGTGCAGAGAAGGGCTACTAGGATGATCCGAGGAATGGAAAATCTGCCTTAGGAGAGGAGACTCAAAGAGCTTGGCTTGTGTTTAGCCTAACCAAAAGAAGGGTCAGGGGAGATATGATCGCTGTCTATAAATAAATCAGAAGGATAAATACCAGGGAAGGAGAGGAGTTCTTTAGGTTAAGCACCAATGTTGGCACTAGAACAAATGGATATTGGCCATCAACAAGTTTAACCTTGAAATTAGGTGAAGGTTTCCAACCATCAGAGGAGTGAAGTTCTGGAGCAGCCTCCCAAGGGGAGCAGTGGGGGCAAAAAACCGAACTGTTGATGTAGGTCAGAGTCTGTGCAGTGAGTGGCACAACAGAGGCCCTGATCTCCACTGGCTTCTCTACAGTGCCTGGGATAACAGGAGCTCAACTGGGGGCTCTGCAACTCCCGGCATTACAGGATCCCTGATTTTGTTTGGGGTCCCTGCAGCATCTGGCAAAACGTGGGGGCAGGATCTCTGTCAGGGTCTGTGCAGTGCCCAGCACAGTGGTGGGACGTGATCTCGATCGGGGTCAGTGCAGTGCCAGGCCCGACGGGGACACAGATCTCAGTCGGGGTCTGCAATCTGGGCCGCAGTCGTGCGCTGCCTGGCACAAGGGGGGGCCGTAATCTTGGTCCAGGTCTCAGTTTTACCTGGCACAATGGGGGGCTGGATGTCAGTTGGGGTCTCTGCAGTGCCTGGCACAACAGTGGGGTCTGACCTCTCTTGGGGTCTCTGCAGTGCCTGGTATAATGGTGGGATCTGATGTTGATTTGCTTCTCTGCAACACCTGGCAGAACAGATCCCAGATCTCACTTGGGGTTNAGAGGCCCTGATCTCCACTGGCTTCTCTACAGTGCCTGGGATAACAGGAGCTCAACTGGGGGCTCTGCAACTCCCGGCATTACAGGATCCCTGATTTTGTTTGGGGTCCCTGCAGCATCTGGCAAAACGTGGGGGCAGGATCTCTGTCAGGGTCTGTGCAGTGCCCAGCACAGTGGTGGGACGTGATCTCGATCGGGGTCAGTGCAGTGCCAGGCCCGACGGGGACACAGATCTCAGTCGGGGTCTGCAATCTGGGCCGCAGTCGTGCGCTGCCTGGCACAAGGGGGGGCCGTAATCTTGGTCCAGGTCTCAGTTTTACCTGGCACAATGGGGGGCTGGATGTCAGTTGGGGTCTCTGCAGTGCCTGGCACAACAGTGGGGTCTGACCTCTCTTGGGGTCTCTGCAGTGCCTGGTATAATGGTGGGATCTGATGTTGATTTGCTTCTCTGCAGCACCTGGCAGAACAGATCCCAGATCTCACTTGGGGTGTCTGCAGGGCCCGGCAGAACAGATCCCAGATCTCACTTGGGGTGTCTGCAGGGCCTGGCAGAACAGATCCCAGATCTCAGTTGGGGTCTCTGCAGCACCTGGCAGAACAGGGCCCAGATCTCAGTTGGGGTCTCTGCAGGGCCCGGCAGAACAGGGCCCAGATCTCAGTTGGGGTCTCTGCAGGGCCCGGCAGAACAGGGCCCAGATCTCACTTGGGGTCTTTGCAGGGCCCGGCAGAACAGGGCCCAGATCTCACTTGGGGTGTCTGCAGGGCCTGGCACAACAGGGGCCCGGAGATCTCTGTAGGGGTCTGTGCAGTTCCTGGCACAACGAGTGCCCCAAACTCGGTCAGGGTTTGTGCAGTGCCCGGCACACTGGGGGACCTGATCTCAGGCAAGGCCTGGGCCACGCTCAGTACGATAAGAGCCCTGATCTCAGTCAGACACCTGGGGAGAAAAGGGGGAAGATTTTCAAGAATTTGATATCAGTATTTCAGAAGTGAGGAGAAAATGGGGCACACACTAAATATTTGCTAATATAAGAGGGAAGCACTGTGGAAGTAGAGAAAGAACTGACAGGGATTTGAAGGGGATTTCATATTCAAACAGTCCCCTTATGGGAGCAAGAGTCAGGCTAGCTGTAACCTAATAACGCGAGATTTGTAGAAGCGAGGATTGTGTGAGGCGAGTGGGACTCTTGCTCACATAAGGGGACGGTTTGAATATGAAACCCCCTTCAAATCCTTGTCAGTTCTTTCTCGGCTTCCACAGCACCAACATCTGGGGAGATTTTCTGTCACCGTTCAACAGTTGAAGAGAAAAGAGGGGCAATGTGAGGGGATTATACAGCGATATTCAATCAACAACAGAATGGGATGGATTCTTCTTGTCTCACATTCACATGGCCAGGAGGGAGCCCTGGGTGATGTGGCTTTCACAGGGGAAAGGAGGGGGCTGGAGTCAGACGGTCACTGGCTGTGGGGTCTGGGAATGTGACTAGCAGGCGTTGCCTTGGGGGGGCGGGAGGGGGACTGCGGGGGGCGGGGGAGGGCAGCGCTAAGGCTGCAGAGCAGACTCATTAATTGCTCCCTAACGGGTCTTGGTGCCCCTCGATGGGCCAGACCAGGACACCCAGGAGGTGTGTGGGCTCCATTATCCCCACGGGAGGGGGCAGCGGTAAATCCGAGGGGATCTCAGCCCCCCCCTTCTCTCCCCGCTCCTCGGGGGGTCACCTGCTCCCCCCCCCCCGGCAGCCCCCGCCCCGCCCCACGCAGGGACCCCAGTGGGGGCCGGTCCCCTCCCCCCGGGACCCCCCCGCGGTGCCCCAGGGCAGAGCCGGGCCGGGGGCGTTGGGCTCCTGCGGGGGCAGCAGCTCCGAGCCCCCCCCGCGGGCGCTGCCCCAGGGAGCAGATCCCGGCGCTGCGAGATGCCGGGTCCCCCCCACGGACACTGGGGCAGAGTCACCGCCCGGCCCCGCCCCCGGGGCTCGCTCCGGTACCTGGAGGCTACAGCTCCGCAGCGGGGCGGGCAGAGCCCGGGGCGGCCCCAGGGCGGCTCCAGCGGGAGCAGGGCCCGGGCCGGGCCCGGGGGGGTTAATGGGTCTCCCCGGCACAGACCCTCCTGCTCAGCCCGGGCTCCCAGCTCACAATGAAGCAGCAGCAGCAGCTGATCACACACTGTCCTTCCTCCTTTGTTCTCCGGGCTCCTGCCCCAGCCCCAGCCCCAGCCCCGGCCCGGGATCTCAGCCCCTCCTGGCTGGGCTGCCTCAGCCTAAAACCTGAGGGCGGGAGGGACGGGGAGCTCCCTGGAAAGCCCCAGGTGTTGTGGGAAATGTAGTTTCTCTGGCTTCTGCCTATCCGCATGTAGGAGTCTCCCTGCCCTGCCATCTGTGCAGGCCAAGAGCCGGGCAGCTAGAGAGACTATGGCGAGGGCAAGGTCACATCTGTCACGGCACCAGCCTCTGTTGGCGAGAGAGACAAGCTTTGGAGCAGCACAAAACTCTTCTCCGGCTCTGGGAAAGGCTCCAACTGCACTTCAGGAGCCAGGCAGAGCCCCAGCGCGTCATCCCTGCCAAACACAGGCTTGAGTATTATAATATATGGAGATATACCTATCTCATAGAACTGGAAGGGATCCCGAAAAGTCTTCAAGTCCAGCCCCCTGCCTTCACTAGCAGGACCAAGGACTTAATTTACCCCAGATCCCTAAATGGCCCCCTCAAGGATTGAACTCACAATCCTGGGTTTAGCAGGACAATGTGCAAACCACTGAACTATCCCTCCCTCTCTGATATGCCCCCTTAACAAGGACCATCTCTAGGTTTTTTTGCTGCCCCAAGCTCCAAGAGCAGAACTGTCCAAGCACCTGCTTGCTTTGCTGGTCCTGCCCTTAACCACTGTGCCAGAAAGAATAATACTGGGGAGGGGGAAAATTCTGGGCAACAGGTGAGCCAAAAAGGCTGCATGTAATTCCAGCCTATAAGGTGCCACAGGATTCTTTGCTGCTTGTAATTCCACAGAATCGTAGGACTGGAAGGGACCTGGAGAGATCATCTGGGCTAGTCCCCTCCACTCATGTCCTCCTGGAGTTGGCCAAAGTGGCCATCTATAACTCCAGGAGGAGGATGTTAGACTGGGAGGTGCTCTGCAACTGTGGAGATTACTTCTGTTCCTCCCTTGGCTCATGTCTCCGGGCAGAGTTCCTCTGGGCGGCGTCCGCTGGCTCCCTAGACACATTTGAGGAGCAGTGAGTGCTTGGATCTGTGATTTTGTACCTGTGACCCTCACTCCTGACCCTGTTATTCATTAGTTGTCCCCCGTAATTATTTGAATCCCAGGTCCAGTAGCTCCTACCCTCAAGCTGGGGGAGGGGCCTTTAGATGCATGTGCCCGCCCGCCTGCCTCCCAGATTTCAATAGGTGTGCAAACTGGATAGAGCAGCTGTGCCCGGCGCGAGATAGCAGCCCTGCTCTTCATCCCTGCCAAACTGTCTTGAGTATGAAGTCCCCCTGTCTGACGCCCACCCTTAACCACTGTACCCGACACAATAAAACTGCAGAGGGAAATGCAGCCAGAAAAAAATATGGAGACAATTTTTGGTACCACAAAAGAACCAGCTTAGATTACTCAGCCTGGCCCACAAGATTCACTTCTGCAGGCACAAGGAATACAGCACATCAAACGGTGCTGACTCCAGAACTTCTGCTAGGGGGAGGCTTTTGAGGCAGTACAAAAATACTGTAAGTCCTGTGACCCATGACAAAGTGTGGGGAAGGCCCAAGGTAAGGGCAAGGCTGCCCTGATTCCACTTCCCATCATAGCAGAACATTTTCAGCGGGTCACTTTGGTCATTGTAGGGCCCCTTAGCAAAGTTACCTGGATGGGGAAAAATATATCCTGGTGGTAGTCGATTCTGTCTCCTTTAGAGGCAAATATGGTGGCTAATGCCACGCTAGCAAAAGTCAGCTGGGTGGGGTTTGTCTGTGCGGGTTAGACTCAGGCAAATTTTATCTCTGTGCTACATAAAAACGGCCCTACTGGGTCAGACTAAAGGTCCATCCAGCCCAGTATCCTGTCTGCCGACAGTGGCCAATGCCAGGTGCCCCAGAGGGAATGAACAGACCAGGGAATCATCAAGTGATCCATCCCCTGTTGCCCATTCCCAGCTTCTGGCAAACAGAGGCTAGGGACACCATTCCTGCCCATCCTGGCTAATAGCCATCAATGGACCTATCCTCCATGAATTTATCTAGTTATTTTCTGAACCCTGTTCTGGTCTTGGCCTTCACAACATCCTCTGGCAAGGAGTTCCACAGGTTGACTGTGCAATGTGTGAAGAAATACTTCCTTTTATTTGTTTTAAACCTGCTGCCTATTCATTTCATTTGGTGACCCCTAGTTCTTGTGTTATGAGAAGTAGTAAACAACACTTCCTTATCTACTTTCTCTACACCAGTCATGATTTTATAGACCTCAATCCTATCTCCCCTTAGCCTTCTCTTTTCCAAGCTGAAAAGTCCCAGTCTTATTAATCTCTCCTCATACGGAAGCCGTTCCATACCCCTAATCATTTTTGTTGTCCTTTTCTCAACCTTTTCCAATTCCAATATATCTTTTTTTGAGATGGGGTGACCACATCTGCACACAGTATTCAAGGTGTGGACGTACCATGGATTTATATAGAGGCAACATGATATTTTCTGTCCTATTTTCTATCCCTTTCTTAATGGTTCCCAGCATTCTGTTTGCTTTTTTGACTGCCGCTGCACATTGAGTGGATGTTTTCAGAGAACTATCCACAGTGACTCCAAGATCTCTCTCTTGAGTGGTAACAGCTCATTTAGACCCCACCATTTTATGTGTATAGTTGGGATGATGTTTTCCAACGTTGGGATTATGTTTTGAGTGACTATGAGAGAAATGTGATGTTCCACACTTCTGGTCACCTCCCTCCCACCCTTGAGTTAACTGGTTGGTTGAAGGATTTAATGGAACCCTTAAAATGACGTTGAAAACTTTTGTGGACCGACAGCTCAAGTTACCTGCCGTTTCCCTATGAGGAGGTTTGCCCGGGAATGCACAGGATCCTCCACTTTTCAACTGCTTTATGGAAGGAGGATACTGGGCCCCTGGACCTAATGAGCATGGAACGGGAAGGTCTGACCTCTCCTGAAGGGGAGTCTGTGGTGGAGTATGTGTTGGCCTTCCAGGAAAAACTCACAGAACTCCTAGGTTTAGCACAGGAGTAACAGAAAGTCTGGTGTGACCGTACCATGTGGAGTTGGACATATGGTATGGTGGACCAAGTTACGATGCTCATCCACGTGCAAAGGAATAAACTCCAGTTCTCTTCATGGGTCAGTATATTTATACCTGCATCTGTCATTGTCACTCCATGCCTCTGAGGAAGTGGGGTTTTTACCCACGAAAGCTTATGCCCAAATAAATCGGTTAGTCTTTAAGGTGACACTGGACTCCTCATTGTTTTTAAAGTTAATTAAGTATTTCAGGGAAAAGGGTCAGTGTGGCCACCAGCAAGAGTTGGTAGCGGCATGCTGAGGCCACCAAAAATTTATTGTGAGAACCCCTGGTGTAGGGAGGGAACTGTGCTGCCTGGAAAAACCCAACCAGGAGGAGGAAGAGAGACATAGGCATCTACCCAAGACAGTTGATGGCTAAGGAGCCTGGCACCCTTGTGTGTGTGTGTGCGGGGGGGGGGGGGGGGGAGGGAGGAGAGAGGGAGGGGGGGGGGGAGGGGAGCGGGGGCCCCCAGAGGGGGGGGGGGGCGGTTGGGGGGGGGGGGGGGCACAATCCTACATGCACAGAGGCAGAACCCAGAGAAACTACATTTCCCAGAATAACTGGCACATGGGGCTTTCCAGGCAGCTCCTCCCCGAGAGCCCCCCCCCAGTCCTGAGGCGCAGGCAGCAGCTGGCAGCCCAGGGCGGCTGGGGGGGGGGTGACAATCCTACATGCACAGAGGCAGAACCCAGAGAAACTACATTACCCAGAAGAACTGGCACATGGGGCTTTCCAGGCAGCTCCTCCCCGAGAGCCCCCCCCCAGTCCTGAGGCGCAGGCAGCAGCTGGCAGCCCAGGGCGGCTGGGGGGGCTGGGGGAGGAGCCCGGAGAACAAAGGAGGAAGGACAGTGTGTGATCAGCTGCTGCGGCTGCTGCATTGTGAGCTGGGAGCCCGGGCTGAGCGGGAGGGTCTGTGCCGGGGAGACCCATTAGCCCCCCGTGCCCGGCCCGGGCCCTGCTCCCGCTGGAGCCGCCCTGGGGCCGCCCCGGGCTCTGCCCGCCCCGCTGCGGAGCTGCAGCCTCCAGGTACCGGAGCGAGCCCCGGGGGCGGGGCCGGGCGGTGACTCTGCCCCAGTGTCCGTGGGGGGGACCCGGCATCTCGCTTCGCCGGGCTCTGTTCACTGGGGCGGCGCCGGCGGGGGGGGGCTCGGAGCTGCTGCCCCCGCAGGAGCCCAACGCCCCCGGCCCGGCTCTGCCCTGGGGCACCGCGGGGGGGTCCCGGGGGGAGGGGCCCGGAGAACAAAGGAGGAAGGACAGTGTGTGATCAGCTGCTGCGGCTGCTGCATTGTGAGCTGGGAGCCCGGGCTGAGCGGGAGGGTCTGTGCCGGGGAGACCCATTAGCCCCCCGTGCCCGGCCCGGGCCCTGCTCCCGCTGGAGCCGCCCTGGGGCCGCCCCGGGCTCTGCCCGCACCGCTGCGGAGCTGCAGCCTCCAGGTACCGGAGCGAGCCCCGGGGGCGGGGCCGGGCGGTGACTCTGCCCCAGTGTCCGTGGGGGGGACCCGGCATCTCGCAGCGCGGGGATCTGCTCCCTGGGGCAGCGCCCGCGGGGGGGGGCTCGGGGCTGCTGCCCTCGCAGGAGCCCGACGCCCCTGGCCCGGCTCTGCCCTGGGGCACCGCGGGGGGGGCCCGGGGGGAGGGGACCGGCCCCCCCTGGGGTCCCTGCGTGGGGCTGGGCGGGGGCTGCCGGGCTGGGGGGGGAGCTGGAAAAGGGGCGGATGGAAAATGTCTGCGCAGCCCGGACATGGGGGGAGGAGGGGGAGAAGAGCAGGTGACCCCCGAGGAGCGGGGAGAGAAAGGGGGGGGCTGAGATCCCCTCGGATTTACCGCTGCCCCCTCCCATGGGGACCCCCCCACCCTCCCCCGCCCGGCCCCCTTCCTCTCTAGAGAGCAACGAGCAACATCCAGGGTGACCCCCCCCCCTCAAATCCCTGAGAAGTTCCCTGTTCCCCTCCCCCGATTGTGCCCCATTTTCTCTCCACTTCCCCAATGGCCAGTTCACATCTCAGGTTTGGGGCGTTTCCCCCCATTTTACCTTCAGTGATTTGTCCTTGTTTAGGTGGGAAATCGTTCCCCTGAGTGATCCCTGAACTGGGCAGAGGCTGGGAGAGCCTGAGACAGGGACACGGCTGGGCTGGGGGGGAGCCGCTCTCTGCTGGCAACGGGGCATGGAAAAGCCCAGGAAGGGGAGGGAGGAGCAAGCGCCCCCCATGGACAGGGCCCAGCCCCAGGTTTCCCAGTCCCAGCTACTTCCCCCTCCCCCAGCCCAGCGCCACCCCCACCCCCCGCCTGCTAGTCACATTCCCAGACCCCACTGCCAGCCCCTCCCCACAGCCAGTGACTTTCTGACTCCAGCCCCCCCCCCCTTTCCCCTGTGAAAGCCACATCACCCAGGGCTAGGGTGACCAGACAGCACGTGTGAAAAATCAGGACAGGTGGTGGGGGGTAATAGGAGCCTATATAAGAAAAAGAGCGAAAAACCGGGACTGTCCCTATAAAATTGGGACATCTGGTCACCCTACCGAGGGCTCCCTCCTGGCCATGCGAATGAGAGGCAAGAAGAATCCATCCCATTCTGTTGTTGATTGAATATCGCTGTATACTCCCCTCCAATTGCCCCCCTTTTCCCTGGAACTGTTGAACAGTGACAGAAAATCTCCCCAGATGTTGGTGCGTCGCTCTTATATTGGCAAATATTTAGTTTGTGCCCCATTTTCTCTTCACTTCTGAAATACTGATATCAAATTCTCAGAAAATCTTCCCACTTTTCTCTCCAGGTGTCTGCCTGATTCATTATCCCTGGAGATTTTCCCATCTAATTATCTGAGAACATCAAACCTCCTCAGGTGTTGCCCTTTCCTCAACTTCGTGAAGATTGATTGATATAAAACCCTTGCGAATTTTGCCCTTTTCTCTCTAGCTATCAAAGATTGACCTGAAATCCTTTCAAATTTTACCTCTTTCCCTTGTGTCAACTACTGCTAGAAAAGTCCTCACGCTTTTCCCACTTTCCTCTAACCACTGAGAAGGATGCTAAAGTTCCTCATATTTGCAGCCTTTTCTTTTTATTACTAAATACCGATTTCAAACATCAGATGTTACCATTTCCCGTATTATTATCCAGCTCTGATTTTAAAAAATCCTCACTGGTTTGGAGATGCCCCTCATGGGTTTTAATTGCAGCCTCTTCTACTGTTTTGGAGGGAACCTGTTGCCTGACTCTTTCTCCATGTTGGAGGTTGCAGGGTTACCTCTGCTCCCAGACCTCCCCAATCCGATGCCTGGAATCCCCTCCCCTCCCCCAGATCAGGCCCTGTGTCTCCTCCCCATCCCTCCCTGTACAAACCCAGACAGAGATCTGGGCCCCTGATGTGCTGGAGATGGCACAGACCTCAACAGAGATCAGGCCCCCCATTGTGGAAGGCTCTGCCCAGACCCTGACCAAGAGCTGGATCCCCATTGTGACAAATGTGGCACAAACCGTGACTGAGGTCAGGGCTCCTATCGTACTGAACATGGCTCTGACCTGGACTGAGCTCAGGGCCCCGGTGTGCTGGGTGCTGCACAGACCTTGACCAATGATGGGATATTAAAAGTTACTACAGAGAACTTTTCCCTGAGTGTCTGGCTGGAGAGTCTTGCCCGCATGCTCGGGGTTCAGCTGATCGCCATATTTGGGGTCGGGAAGGAATTTTCCTCCAGGGTAGATTGACAGAGGCCCTGGAAGTTTTTCGCCTTCCTCTGAATCATGGGGCAGGGGTCGCTTGCTGGAGGATTCTCTGCAACTTGAAGTCTTGAAATCATGATTTGAGGACTTCAACAGCTGAGTCAAGGGAGAGAATTATTCCTGGAGTGGGTGGGTCAACGTTTGTGGCCTGCATCATGCGGGAGGTCAGACTAGATGATCATAATGGTCCCTTCTGACCTTTGAGTCTATGAGTAAGTTTGGGGCCCTCATTCTGCCTGGTGCTGCAGGGTCCAAGATCCGGGTCCCTATTGTGCCACACACGGCAGAGACCCCGACAGACATCACAGACCCTCTCTCAATGTTCCCTCTCATTTTTCCCCATGCATGTGCAGAATGAATTTTATGTGCCTCAATATGGAGGTGATGTGTGGCAGGGGTAGGGCCGAGGAGTTCGGAGTGTGGGAGGGGACGAAGGGCCGGGGTAGAGGGTTGGGATGGCGGGGTGAGGGCTCCGGCTGGGGGTGCAGACTCCCCCCAGCCCTCTCTCCCTGCAGCAGCATCTGGGTTGGGGGTAGCCCACTGCGGCAGCTAGGGGGCTGGGGGAGAGCGTCTCTCAGTGGTTTGAGCATTGGCCTATTAAACCCAGGGTTGTGAGTTCAATCCCTGAGGGGGCCATTTAGGGATCTGGAGCAAAAATCTGTCTGGGGATTGGTCCTGCTTTGAGCAGGGGGGCTGGACTAGATACCTCCTGAGGTCCCTTCCAACCCTGAGATTCTATGATTCCTCACCTCTCCCTGCTGCGGCAGATCCAGGACTGGGGAGAGGCACCTGTGCCCGGCTGCAGCAGCTATGGGGCTGGGAGAGAGTGTCTTTCCCCCCCACGGCAGGTCCAGGGCTGAGGGAGAGGCATCTCTCCCCGCCGCAGCCCTGAGCGCTGCGTGGCCACATCGCTTAGAGGGAACTTAGCTCTCTTTTGCCAGGCACTGCAGAGACCCCAAGGGAGATCAGACCCCACTGTTGTGCCTGGTAAAACTGAGACCTGGACCGAGATCACAACCCCCCTTGTGCCAGGCAGCGCACGAGTGCGGCCCAGATTGCTGCCTCCATTGTGCTGGGCACTTCAGAGACCCCGACTGAGATCTGTGTCCCCGTCGGGCCTGGCACTGCACTGACCCCGATCGAGATCACACCCCACCACTGTGCTGGGCACTGCACAGACCCTGACAGAGATCCTGCCCCCACGTTTTGCCAGATGCTGCAGGGACCCCAAACAAAATCAGGGATCCTGTAATGCCGGGAGTTGCAGAGCCCCCGACTGAGGTCAGGCCCCTGTTGTGCAGGGCTCTGCACGGACACTGACCAAGCTCAGGGTCCCCATTGTGACAGGTGCTGAACAGACACCAAGGGTATCTCTACCCTGCCATTAAAAACCCACAGCTGGCCCATGCCGGCTGACTCAGGCTCACAGGGCTCAGGTGAAGGGGCTGTTTAATTGCAGTGTCGATGTCTGGGCTCGGACTGGAGCCAGGCTATAGGACCCTGCGAGGTGCCCGACCTTGGGCTGGTGCCCGAGGAGGTGTAGTGTGAAAAACTGCTCTCTGTCTTAATTTGCTACTTAGCATGCTCACAGGAATTGACTGAGTATACTCAGTAACATCTGGTGTAGAGCGTGCCCTTCACCCTGCCCTTATCAAAGTAGCAATGCCAGGGTGCTACGTTGTTAGCCCAGTAAATGAAGCTGCAAAATAAATGATGTTTCATTAGCCTCGCTCTATTAAGAGGTAATTGATACATATGTACACCAGGCAGGGTCATTTGGACGCTGAAGACTGAGCTTCCATCCCCTGCCACTGTCAAATTTTAGCCAATTAGGACCAGTCAGCAAATAAGAACAACCTTATGTATTAGTAACTGCTACTGGTTACAATTCGCTACCCCTGTTCCAGTAGCAGATGAGGACAGATGGCAGTTTTTTTACAATACCTTACGGATCAGTAGCTGCGTCTGGTAGCAAATTAAGACAGAGAGCAGTTTTTCACACTACACAGGAATGTTTACACCACAATGAAACAGCCCCGCAGCCTGAGCCGTGTGAGCCCAAGTCAGCGGGCACGGGCCAGCCGCCGGTGTCTAACTGCAGTGTGGACATGCCCACAGTGACAGAGAGTCCTTGCCACAAAAAGCTCAAAGGCTAATTAGGCAAATGGTGGGAGGCGACTCTCCGTTTTACAGATGGGGAAACTGAAGCTCAGAGAGGGGAAGTAATTTGCTCAAGTTTGCATGGAGAATTTGGGGCAAAACTGGGAACTGAACCCAGATTGTTTGAATTCTTGCCTCTCCCCGTAACCTCAAGCCTAGCTTGTGCATGTACAGTGTTGTGTTGATTTCATTATTTGCATTGCATTGGCTTGCAAGGGAGGTTGTGGAATTTCCATCATTGGAGGTTTTTAAGACCAGGTTAGTGATACACCAGTCTGGTAGTGTCTATGGATACTGGGTCCTACCTCAGCACTGGAGGATTTTTCTTGCTTCGGCAGTTCGGTGGGAGTCCGAGTGGCTTTTTTTTTTTTTTTTGCGCTTCGGTGCGGCAGGGGGTGCGTGCTCAAATTTTTTTTACTGATGGGGTGCACCATCAAAAAAGTTTGGAGACCACTGGAGTAGATGACCTCTCAAGATCCCTTCCATGCCTACATTGAAATAATTCTGCCTTGTGCTGTGTCGTGTTCTACGCTGAGCTGTTTTGCATGGTGCCATTTGGAACTGATATCACACCATGTTGTGTTGCATAGTTTTATGGTGCATTGTTTTGCCTGAGGTTGGTTCATGCCTGTGTTGTGTTGGTTTGAGCTGAGCTCTTTTGCATGGTGTACTTTCGTCCTAGGTTGTACTAGTTTGCTTTATGTTGCTTTGCTCTCCTTTGTATTCTGGCATTTTATGCTGTGGAGTGTAGGGTGGGTTTTTTTGTTTGTTTTTTTGCTGAATTGCCTGACATTGTGTGTGGTGGGGTTTTTTCTGTATATACGTTTTTTTTGTTTTTTTTTAATACGTATATATTGCATAGCATCACAGCAATGTAGGGCTGGAAGAGACCTCAAGCTGTCATCAAGTCCAGCTCTCTCTGCCGAGGCAGGACCCAGTATATGTAGATTATCTCCGACCGAGGTTTGTCCGACCGGTTCTTACAAACGTCCAGGGAAAGAGACTCCACAGCCCCCCTTGTACGACTATTCCAGAGCTGAACTACCTTAGCCCTGGGGACACCCACACAGATTTGAGTGGTGAGCAGCTCTGGAGAGAGAGGAGACCCCAGTGAGGGGGCAGCTGGGTAAATAGACTAAAGTTGGGAGGAGAAACATTGACGTGTCCGAGCTCACCCAGGCTGTCCGTGACAGAGCTAGAACTAGATCCCAGTTCTAGGGCTGTTCTGGGTACTGAAGGTCTCTGCCATGCTGGTGTTTTAGGCACTGGTGTAAACCCTTAGTATAGACAGAATTTACACTAGTGCACTCTGATTGGCACTGGTGCACCATGTCCCAGTTTGAAGGTTTGGGGTCGTCAGGGAGACAGTGACCTCACTGAGGCCTGGGGCTGCCTGAACAGTGCAGCTGGTAACGGAGGGGCAGCAGTGAGGTCTGAGCCAGGAGCACAGCCCCACAGGACTGGGCACTGACTTCTCCTGGCCCAGGACACGCACCCCCAGCTGTGTGCAGGGACTGCAGCTGAGCTGCCCTGCCAAGACAGCCTGTGCCTCCATGGACAAACCACCTCTTCTTTTGTTTTCTGCACATTTAGGAGTGCATGTCTCTGCTCCCTGTGGCCGTGGTGCATTATGTACTAGAGCAGCACGTCAACAGAGCAGACGCACACACCATGGCTCCATCTGGAACACGCAGCATTCACTGCCAGAGGGGATGGGCGATTTTTCAGGGGCCCAGCTTGATATGCCTGGCTGGGGTGGAGTCAGTTGGACGCGGGTCTGGGGCTCTGATAGTTTGGGATGTTCCTTTTTGCATAGTCAGTTCTTCCCCTTTATTGTTTTCCCCCCCACCTATGCCCGATGTCACTCTCTTCTTAACTGGCTTCTGTTATTTCAGTTCCAGTTTTTAAATGGGATCTAAGAATTGCAAAGATGAATGAAAGATAAAACAAACAGAACCGTTTGAATTTTGGCACGTAGCTGGTAGAACTCTACCTAGTGAAGGTCTGCTGTAATTACCTGGTTACCTAGAGCATTTCCTGGTGGGGCGCATAAAGCAATGTCAAAGAGCCAAAAGCACTTTTTAGGGCGAAAGGGCTCGTCAGGTGTTTGCTCTCTAGGGAGCATGTCACCGGCCAGGGCTTGCAGTCTTTCAGGAGTGGTGCGCTGGATTGTATGTAGTCATCTCAAAGTAAAAGGTTAAGACTGCTGGTTCACAATAGCCAATGAAATCTTGCAAACAATTATACAAATAGACCCTAATGCTGATAAAACAACATGGTGTTACTATTCAGTCCCTTAAAACTATGTAATTAAAATTACGAGATAAGCACATGCGATATGAACTGACGTCTAATTTCCATTTCTTAATGCCTGATATTTTTACACTCGCTCACACCATCTGTAGTTTTTCAATTTTTTTGAAAATTGATGCACAGCAACCAATCAAGTTAATTAATGAATGCATGTCAATTACTGATTGCTTTCTGTTGCAAAAGCATCTGATTAAGCACCTAATTAAAACTGTACCATTTTTAATGGAAATGTATCAACACAGCTTAGCTCCAGTGTGTTTAAATGTGAATGAAAAGTTTCTAAGTTAAATACATGGCAGGATGGTAAATGGGGAAAATAAACTGAAGTTTCTCTACGCCGTCCTGAGGACATCTGCTTCCAGCCCTTCGTGAGTTCTGGCCTCTTGGCCCACTTGGCTCCCAGTCCCCCATTAGCTGTGTCCCCCTCCCCCAGCCTCACCCCTGCTTTTACTGCAGATCTTCACTCCCCTCAACTAGGCGAGGGGGTTGGCACTGCAGCCCCTAAAGCATCTGTGTTAATCTGGTCTTGCTGATACTGTCTCACATAATTGGGGTCTGTAGATTTCAGGGAACGATTTTCCAGAGTTCCTGATCCTGGGAGGTGGGAGAGAAGAGTCTGAGAGAGAGTTTGCTCCCCACACTCTGTAGGGCCATGTTCAACCCTGGTAGCCTCCATGTTACCTCATCCTCCCCCCTCCCCCATGTGTCTCTGCTCATGTGTCAGAGTGTCACCTTCTGATCATAATGCCACTGGCCTCCGCAGAGCTCCCAGACAGGAGCTACATCACGATGGGGTTAAGGTGGCGAGCACGTGTCAGGGACTGAGGGTGAAATGCATCACAGGGAGGGTGTAATTATCCTCAGAGCAAGCATTACAGTCTAGGAAGTGAAAGAATTTGAGTACTTAGTTACTTAAAAGTACGCTTGAAAGGATTGGATTTTTATCAGTAAATTTCAGTAATTGTCAATTATACTGCACATGCAAACACACAAACACACACACACACACACAGATGAAAAAATATTTATATAGGCAAAATGACAAAAATGCTGCTGGAGTAAGTCGAGTTTGATTGAAGGATATCTACACTGTAGATTTTGCGTGTGACATTGACAATTTCTGTTTGAACCGTTCTAAAGATCTAGCTTTTCTGAATCTCAACATTTAATTACATAATTATTGTCTGACCACCCCCATAACTGCCCACAGCTCTGAACACTGAAATTGGAGAAAGGGATTAAAAATAGACATTGATATCATCTGTTGAAATTATTAACAAAAAATAGACATAATGGATTCAGCCAAGCCTACCAAACAGCAATCACAATACGCTAGGGGATGGAAATTCACAGCTAAGGCACCCAACCTTAATTCTACCCTGTAGTGACACCAGGCAATCGCCATAGGGCTACGAATAAGGAGGAAACTACATTTCCCATCTGCCCATGGGTGTGTATGTGTCCTATATGAGGGACCACCCCATTCCTCTCACAGCAGCAAGGGGAGACTGCAGCCAGGCCCAGAGGGTCCTTCCCCACCCTGGGATGTGAAAGATCCTTGTGCTGTAGGTTCCACACTGGCCACAGGAGGTTACTAGTACTCCCTCCCCAGACTCCCCCGGGGCAGCCAGGGATAATTAGTGGGTTATAGGAATTAAAAGATGAAAATTCATTAAGAACGATGATATTTGTGTGTTTATTATTAAATCCCCAGACACCCACCGATCCCCGTCCGTCTTCCGGTGAGCTATAAATATCTAAGGGACTCAGCTACTGATCCGACAGTGAGTTTCTGCCCCTCCCCACTTTCTCTAGCAGCCCTTTTAAGAACAGGCCAGGGAAACATGGAAATACTTTTAACCAAATTCTGGAAGCCACTGAGCATGCACAAGTTAAAATGAAACCAAGGCTCCGTCTCTCCAAGGACCTGGCCTCTAGTGCAAAAAAATAGACACTCCCCAGAAATCTGAAATGGCCACTTCATAACTGATACAATGTTATTGATCTATTGACTTCTGGGAATTACCAATAAAAGAAAGAAGCCAGTGAAGTTGATGCCATGAGGGAAAGATCTCATGTGTCTTTACAAATCGGTATAATCTAATCTGGAACTTTATACAGTAAAATGCCTTATTCGTAGCCCTATGGCAATTGCCTGTATCCTGTAGGGACCTTAATTCTGCCCAGTCCCAGCTGCTTCTGTCCCCCACCATGTCCCCAAACCTCTTCACCCCTCCAACTATCCGTTGCCAGACTTCCCTCGCT
Source organism: Platysternon megacephalum (assembly GCA_003942145.1). Classification (NCBI taxonomy): domain Eukaryota; kingdom Metazoa; phylum Chordata; order Testudines; family Platysternidae; genus Platysternon; species Platysternon megacephalum. The sequence continues at coordinate 54,948 of QXTE01000652.1, read as the reverse complement.
GCTACCCCTTCCTGACTGGCAGAGAAACTCTAAGCTCTATCCCCTTCTCTTTGCTTCTGAAAGTTGCCTTTCCCAGGGCTTTGCTGCCTGTGTGAATGGCAGGTAGGGATGGGGAGCCATCACTTTCTGGGTATTTACTGAACATTCATCTAGTCCCTGACACCTTCCTTACTGCAGAGGTGAGGTTGCCCAGCAGTATGTTGGGCCCTGCCAGAGTGTCAAGTTCAGCAAAACTTAAACCTCTCACAACTAGGAAATACAGAGCTAATGTGCATTGCAGTGCAACCTTAACTCTGCCCCCTGGAGCTCAGGGCCGGCGCAACCCATTAGGCAACCTAGGCGGTCGCCTAGGGCACTAACATTTGGGGGGCGCCAGCGCCCCGGTCGTCAGTGGTATTTTGGGGGCAGGACCTTCCGCCGCCTCTGTCGGGGGCGGGACCTTCCACCGCCTAGGGCAGCGAAAAAGCTGGCGGCGCTCCTGCTGGAGCTGGCAACAGCCACTGGGTGTTCTCTGCCTGCGCTCCAGCTGCACTCACTGTATTGGGTGTAGCTGCACTGATTGGGAGAGGTGTTAGGGAGAGCAACTTGGTGGAGGTGTGATCGTCATATAAGGAGATCCGGGTCTGAGTGCCCCCTGTGTGCGATGAAAGGAAAGGTGCGCGTGTACTTGGAGGTTCCAGGTTCATTTCTACACCAAGCTGTGCATGTTGCCAGCAAGAAGCAAGGGACTTTTTCCTCCTAAAGGGGGTGCTCCACCACCGACAGACTTGTGACCTTGCCAGGATGGGCTCAGCACCCCCAGCCTTGGCTTCTGCTATTACTGCCACATCTCGGTCAGGATCCCTGCTACCGGGAAGGTTTCACCATGTGTCAGAGGGTCACACCCTGGTGGGAGGGGGCTAGGCCTGTACTGGAATAAGGTCACTCTGTGCTTCATAGTTTGGCAGAACCTAGAATGTCCATTAGCAGGGGAAAATCCAGGGGGGAATCGGCTTGTGGAATGGACAAAACCCCCATCTGAATGCTCTCCCATTGCCCTTCTCGCCCTGGCAGGCTACAGAATAACATCCACGTTTCGCTCCAGATCATCCCCTCCTCCCAGCGGGAAGGAAATGGCTGCAATGGAGCTGGCTCAGGTAAGGGAATATCAGGGAGCTGGGGGTGGGTTCTGCTTGGAGGGAGAGGAGCAGTAAATGCAGAGGAGGGTGGGAGCTGCTAGAGGTGGTGGGAGGTAGGTAATATCTAGGGTGGGGAAAGGGAGTGGACAGGATGTGACAAACCTGCTGAGACTTGTGTAATCTGGGGCCTACTTTTAAGGAATAGGAGTGGAACTTCCCCTCTTTGTGGAAGAGGAAATAACCCATCAGCCAGGGCTGGGAAAACTTCCCATATTCCCAGTGCTGGAGCCTGAATCTATTTAATGTATGCCGTGTTTATTTTGTATCATTCTAGTTTTTTTAATCAAAATATTGTACTGAACCAAGTCAGGTGTCTTACAGACGTCTCAGTATATTAAATCAATACTCTTAGCTTTATCTGTTACCTGGGCGTTTTCAGAAACTCAAGAAAGCAATTCTGTAATGCAAGTAAGCGTGCTCGTGTCTAACTCTGCAGCGTTTAGATTTAAACACACACAGACAAACAATAGATTTAGAACATCCCAGGTGTTTACCTAAGTTCTGGGACGGTATTGAGTAATCAACGACGGGTCAGTGCTGGTCAAGCGCCTCCCTGCCAGGGAATAAAGATGACAGGAAAGATTTCTCTCCCAGGATAGCTCCAGATGACTGCTCCGAAGTACACTATTATCTAAACTTCTTATAGCTGACTTCTACAAGACACATAGGTCATAACTGGCTCATCACTTCTCCTAACTTTCAATAAACTTCTAATATCAGCGGCATCTACACTCAAGGTTTTTATCCACTTATCTTCTGTCATTCTCAGTTATTTACTTTTCTCTCCCCTCCTCCCATTCTGATTAGCAGAAAATGCCGGCTAGTTTTGACCTTGCCTCTAAAAGCCTGTTTTTCAAATTAACCCTTAACTATGTGGTGTTCTATTTTATTAACTCCTGGTGGCTGAATGCACACAATATGGTTACAATTAGCTTGATCACATTCTGGGGTATACACAAATTTGTCACCCTCAAATCCAGGGCAACATATCAACCAGTCTTCTGGCCTCATCCAATAAGGGTATCCAGTTAGTTTGATAGGATCTATTTTCCCTAAACCATTGTTGATTAGTACTAATTATATTACCCTCCTTTAATTCTTTTATTAATAAAATCCAGAATCAGCTGCTCCATTGTCTTGCCCAGTATCAATGTCAGACTGACACTCTTGTAATTACCTGGGTCATCTCTTTTACACTTAAAATATTGGCACAGTATTAGCTTTATTCCAGTCTTCTGGAATTTCCCCAGTGTTCCAAGTCCTAATTAAAATCAACATTAACAGTCCACCACGTTCCTCCACCAGGTCTTTCAAAACTCTTGTTAGCTGGACCCACTGATTTAAACACGTCTAACTTTAATAGCTGCTGTTTAACGTCCTCGTGAGTTAATGTTGGAATGGAAAGAGTCATCATCATCATCATATAATAGGACTACATCATCTGTTTTTCCCCAAAATCTAGGAGAGAAATACTTACTGAACACTTACCTCTTCAGCATTTTTTGTGTGCTAATTCTGCCATTTCTGTCTAATAATGGACCAATGCCATTGTTAGGATTCTTTTTGTACTTACACTTTTAAAAACTTTCTTCTGATTTTCCTTGGCTCTGCTGGCCATATATTTCTGTTTGTTTCCCTTACCCATTTGCTACATTGCCAACCTTCTGACTTATGTACACTTTCCTATTGACTTCTCCTTACTTCCATATATTTTGCTGAGAGTGTGTTGGGATTCCTACCAGGGGGCTGTCTCTGGACACTGCTGGAGGCTCCATCTCCTGTATCAAGCTCTGGCTAGTAGGTATGTGATAAATGCGAAGAACCTGACTCCGTCTGTCAGCTGGGAGACACAAAGGTTCTCTCTTTCTACCCTCTGATTCCTCCTGGCTCCTCTAAGCAAGGTAGGGGTAGGACTTTGAACATGTAACTCCTAGAGCTTCCATTTACATGACCCTGCTGTCCCACAAATAGTGGGGTTGTGACTGGGGCAGCAGGTACTGAGTGTTGGACTCTTCCTCTTTCAGGGGCCGGTGACTTTCGAGGAGGTGGCTGTGTATTTCACCAAGGGGGAGTGGGCTCTGCTGGACCCATCTCAGAGAGCCCTCTACAGGGATGTCATGCAGGAGAACTATGAGATGGTGGCCTTGCTGGGTAAGGAGTCCTGTCCCCTCGGTTATTAGAAGCTGTGGCATCTCTGAAGAACCTGAGTAGCAATAACTTTATACCTTTACTTATACTACTCCTGGGGGAATTCTGCACCAAACTATTAAATTCTGTGCACAATATTTTAAAATTCTGCATTTTTTTGTCAAAATAATGCAATAGAATCCAGCTAGTTTAAATAAATTAACAAAATAATTGAAACTACAATACAATGGATGGCGAATGGGAGCATGGAGCATTGGAGGAAATCACCAAGCCCCCTCAGTCTAATAGTAATGTAGCTAGTATTGACTCTTTACTTGTAATTATTAGTCAACAGATATATGCAGCCATATGCTCAGTTCTTGGAGCACATTTTGATAGGAAATTTTTTCAGTCCAAAACATTAGACCAGTTCTAATCACTAAAGCACCATAAGCATTTATAAGGCCATACTGTCCTTTAGAATAAGATTCCTTTACACCACTCTGGCAATGTAAGGAAGCCTTAACATTTGTACACCTGTTTTATACTCTTGGGGGAGTTCACTAAGAACAACGGGAACAATTCAGAAATGCCCCAAGCCCCTACCCCTCCACGCCAAGCATGCTGCAATAGCGAGCAAGAGGGACAGAGTTTCTCTCTCACAAACACACACACAACTACCCAGCCCCACACCCTCAGGCGGTGATTTACGTCTCTACCGGCTGTTCTGGGTGCCCAAACTGACCTGTCTGCACTGCCAGGGAGTGGGAAAATGACAGCTCTTGAGGCTTCCCTTTGCTTCCCCGTCAATAGTCATTTTTCTGCGGGTAAACAAAGAAATCTGTGGGGGCCATGAATTCTGTGCACGTGCACTGATGCAGAATTCCCCCAGGAGTAATCAAACCAGTTTTGACAAGTTTCCTTGCCCACGTTTTTTGGCCTTATCTCCCACCTGCTGGTATAATTTTTTGGACATTTGCATTTTTGGTTCTGTCAGTAATTTAAAAATTGTATTTAAAGTATCCTTACTGGATGCATTAAAAATACAATAACTAAAGCTTTCATGCCTTTTCCTCATTTTAAGAGGAAAATATACTGTCTGTACAATTCTGAATTAAGTTGAGTAAATAGGTGGATGCATGGCTTGTGTGACAGTCAGATGAGCTCCTCTTTTGATAGGAGAGTGTATAATGTTGCCATTCAGGACCCCATGGGTGAAGGGAGAACAGAGCCGTGGGAGGGGAGGAGAAGGGGGGAGTAGATAATTCTGGGGTACCAGGACATGGGGAGGGTGTGTGCAGGGTTAGAGCTAAGAAGCAGTAGGGAGGGAGGAGGTAGTGAGAGACGAGGGGGGAACACAAGAAGTTCCCAAGGTGCCGGGAGGTGGTGCCAGCTGAGAGTAATGGGAAGAAGGGGCGGGGAGTGTGGAGAAAGGGCACCCGGGAAGTGGGCTGGGTGGGTCAGTGGGAGGGAGGAGAGGTTTGGGGATCTAGAGCTGTGGGGGATCCCAGACCTTTAACCCCAAATCCCTGCCCAAGCCTTGTTGCTTTAGAGCCTCCACTCCAGTTTTATTTCTGTTCAGTTTCACTTCATTATACATTCCCCCCCCCTCAAGTATTATTATTTTAACTCTTGACCTCCCTCTCCCACTCATTACCTCCCTCCCCATGTAACCTCCCCATCTCTATGCACAGCGACCCTGGCCACCGACCCTGAGTCCTTGCTGCATTCCTCCCTCCCATAGCAGGGCCCCTACCCAGACACAAATGGGCACTTGGTTGATGATGTCACAGGGTGGTAGTGTAGCCTGTGAAATTTTTACACCTATAAGATTACGTATCGGGGTACAGCTTGCCCTTGTACGTGGCTGCTCAAAGTTAATGGAGGAGATGAAATTTGGTGAAATACACAGAAACTTGATTTAATACAGACAGTTCTAATTGAAATCATAGGCAAAAATCAATACACATAACGATTAGACTAAGATAAGTATAGTAAAGAGGGTCTTGCACTGTGCGTACTTACAAGTTATGGACCCCACTGGAAACAAAGTTCGAGGGGCCAGGGAGACCATCAGAAGGGAGGCCCTGCTCCAGGTTACACTGTCTCAGGGACCCGACAAACCTGCAAAAATGGTAACTAGGAGAGGTATTTTATCCCCTTCCTTATGGTAATAGGATGGCGATATACCATATCTGCTCCTTTACCCAGATTACAATAACGTCAATAGCTGCCTCTGCCCATATGTGGCCTTTGGGAAGTCCATAATTAAGCATCAAGCATTAATACTCATGATTTACATCACTGATTTATTAATAATTCCAATCTATGAATGCGTCCAACTGCTGAGATGCTGCATAGCAACCTAATTGCTAAATCCCGCCCCAAACTTCCTTCTTTCAGAATCCTGTGGCGTATTGCACCTGTTTGTGGTTACTCGTTAGTCTCTCAAAATGAGGGTGTAAAGTATCTGACCTGGGATTCTCTCCTTAGGCCCATTCAGCTAAATCCCAGATTTTAGCATAACTCCTCCCACAAAGCCTCACCCTAATAGAACAGGCCTTTAACTGTAGCAAGCTTAAGAACCCATTTATTTATGTTCACCTCCTTGCCCCTCCACGCATGTTCCAAGCTAATAAACCATTCTCTGATTATGCCATTTTACCTCTAGCGAGTATAACATTGCCCACGAGACATGAAACTGGGTCATTAAATCAGGTCAGGGTCAATAGGAGTATGTTTGGGGAAGAGTCTTGTTCTCCCCATCTGCAGCAGCCACAAGATGTCTTCCCTCCAGGCTCCTTGGATCGTTGAGCCTGTCCCTCCAGGCTTCTTGGCCCAGTTCTTGTTTCTTACATTCTCCTTTTCCGGAAGAATTAGAGGCTGTTGCTCCTGAATTTTAGTGTTTAATTCCCCAGCTTTTTCCACACGCTGGGGGAGTTTAATTCTCCCTCCCATTATACCTGAGTCACTAGATTTCCTAATTCCCCAAAATGTGCTTTTGCGATGTCACAGTTCCAGGGTAATGTAATGGGGTCAGCACCCACTTCTCACAAGCACCCCCTCTAGTTTGGTGTGTCCATGGTCTTTAAACCAGTCCCAGACCTGCCATTGGGCCATACCCACAGGACTTCTTCCCGTAGTCTGTTTTGGCCCAAGTCTTCAGCTGGGCCTCCTGACAGTTCAGTGCCCTTCTGGGGATTTACTGATGTCCAATTGTAGGCCCTGCCCCAGTGGCCTATTGGGAGGGACCCAGGCCCACCCACTACTCCGGGTCCCAGCCAATGTCTTACCCTTAGCTCAGGATTCTTCTAAGTACAGGCCCAGTACCCAGCCAAGGAGTTCTTACTTGCTCCCCCGGTCTCTACTAGCGCTAGGCCATCCACAATACTGTAGTTTCTTCAGCCAGCCACACTCCTCCAAGGAACTGCACTGGTTCTGGCTCTGTAGCTGCTTTTTATAGGGCCTNAGGGCAACAAAAATGATTAGGGGGCTGGAGCACATGAGTTATGAGGAGAGGCTGAGGGAACTGGGATTGTTTAGTCTGCAGAAGAGAAGAATGAGGGGGGATTTGATAGCTGCTTTCAACTACCTGAAAGGGGGTTCCAAAGAGGATGGATCTAGACTGTTCTCAGTGGTACCAGATGACAGAACAAGGAGTAATGGTCTCAAGTTGCAGTGGGGGAGGTTTAGATTGGATATTAGGAAAAACTTTTTCACTAGGAGGGTGGTGAAGCACTGGAATGGGTTACCTAGGGAGGTAGTGGAATCTCCTTCCTTAGAGGTTTTTAAGGTCAGGCTTGACAAAGCCCTGGCTGGGATGATTTAGTTGGGATTAGGTCCTGCTTTGAGCAGGGGGTTGGACTAGATACCTACTGAGGTCCCTTCCAACCCTGATATTCTATGATTCTATTCTATGATTGCTCCTTACCTGGGACGGGTGTGTCAGGACCCTGAGGCCTCCAGCAGGGGGCGTCTGGGCCTAGTCCACCCCATCACAGGTAGCTACACATTTCACCTGCCTCCAGGGTCTGCTCAAGGAATGCCCTCTCCTGTATCAGGCCTCTAGCCAGCCCCTCTCTATGGGTGGGGACCCACATGTCTCTCCTTTTTGACTAGGGTGTGAGGATTGCAGCTTGTCCTGCACTCTGTTCACTGGACTAACGTCCAGCTCCTGTGCTTTGCTTTCTCTCCAAGGGCTGTGAGCAGTGTGTGTGTGATAGAGGTGGGACTTTTGGTGATACTTGTATGATGCCAATACACACCTCAGTTTCCCTCTGTGATTGGTATTGCTGTGAGCAGGAGACATCAGGTGTTTTTTCATGTAACTGTCATGGGGTGATATGAATGGGTCATTAGGGCCCTACCAAATTCACGGTCGATTTTGGTCAGTTTCACAGTCATAGGATTTTAAATTTCACAGTTTCAGATACTTAAATCTGAAATTTCACAGTATTCTAACCGTGGGGGTCCCAACCTAAAAGGGGATTATGGAGGACATGGGGAGTGGGGTCACAAGACTATTGTATGGGGAGGTGCGGTATTGCCACCCTTACTTCTGCCCTGATGCTGGTGGCGGAGCTGCCTTCAGAGCTGGGTGGCCAGAGACCAGCGGCTGCTGGCTGGGTGCCCAGCTTTGAAGGCAGCACCAGCAGCAGAGCAGAAGTGAGGGGGGGATGACATGAGTGGGGTCCTCACTTTTGGAGGGGTCAGGGCCAGCCTTCTGGGTGGGCGACATGGACGACCGCCCATGGTGCCGTGGTTGGGGGAGTGGGAGTTTCCATGGTCTTTGCCCCCCGTACACAGCCGGCCCAAGGCCTCTTTAACCCCTGAGTGCCATGGGGCCTGGAGCTGGGGAGGGGCAGGGCTGGAGGCGCCCTGGCTGAGAGCTCCTACTACACGCTGCGCTGCAACTGCTGGTCCTGGCTGGGCTATTGAGGGACGGGTCTTCCTCTTCCCCTGCCGGGGCTGGGTCAGACCCACCTGGCTCCAAGAACCTCCCCCGGCTGCAGGAAGCTCTGCAGCTGCTGGCTGGGAGCCCAGCTCCGAAGGCAGCACCGCTGCCAGCAGCAGTGCTGAAATAATGGTGTCATGGTATGGTATCGCCACCTTCACTTCTGTGCTGCTGCTGGCTGCAGCGCTGCCTTCAGAGCTGGGTGGCCAGCAGAAGTACAGGTGGAAATACCACAACCCCCACACAATCCCCTGCTGGTTGGGACTCCCAGTTTGAGAAAAGCTGGTCTCCCCTGTGAAATCTATATAGTATAGGGTAAAAGTACACAAAAGACCAGATTTAATGGGGGAGACCAGATTTCATGGTCCATGATGCATTTTTCACAGCCATGAATTTGGTAGGGCTCTAGTCATTAAGGACTGGCTGGGACCAACCTACATCCCTGGAATACCCGAGAGAGACAAGGGAATAATTGTCACCTGTCCATGGGAGGATCTCTGCTTGGCTGAGTGAAGCATACATGGACTCGTTATGTTTTTGGGAGCAGGAAGAACTGGGGTCGCAGACGCAGGGAGCTCTGCCGGAACGAAGACAAATGGACAGTCACAGTGAAAGGAAACCAAAGTGTTTTCTACAGCAGCATGGCTCAAGGGCATTGGCCAGTATGGACTATATTGTCATCTTCGCTTCCCTGTGCTAATCTAAGGACTTTCCAATGCTGCGTTTCAGTTGACTAATAAACCCTGCTATGTTTTAAAAGTCTGCCCAGTGTCCCAGCAAAAACTTGCTGAGGTGGATTGCCAGCAAGTCTCAACAGCAGCCAGTCCCCAGCCTCTGCCCTGTGCCCTGGGGAGGAGTGAGGTGTCTCCTGTCAGAAACTGGAGGTGTGTGACCCTGTGTGCCCCACCCACACATCATCTGTGCACCCAGCCTCTGCCCTGCACCCTGGGGAGGAGTCAGGTGTCTGGAAGTAGAAATCTAGGGGGCATGATCCTGTGTGCTCACCCACCTTCTGACCAGCAATTCTGGATATGAAACGTGATTCCAGAAATGAAGAGTCATTTTGGGGGGAAAATGCAGTAATAGCAGCAATTTCCAGAAAACTCTGGCCCAAGTCATAACATTCAATACAATAGTCTCAAGATGTATGCCTGCGTTCATCAGATCTGTCACTCTGCCTTCACATAATTCACTTCGCTGCTGGGCTCTATCCCTTCCTCCATTCTGTGTCTGTCTTGTCTATTTAGATTGTAAATTCTACAGGGCGTGGGCCATCTACTATTCTGTGTTTGTACTTGTCCTAGCACAATGGGGACCCAGTGTTAATGGGTCCTTAGGCACTCAGGTAATGAATATGATTTATTATAATAATAGTAACTCTCCTGCCACTTTGAGCCAAGGAAGCTGGCCTTGGGATGTTACTGCTTAAAAATGAGCTGGGGTTAAAACCATGGAATATTCTTTGTGACAAGTATCCCACAAATTCCACTGACCTCCCTTGTTTTCTTTGCCTGGAGTAGGGTTTCCAATTTCCAAACCTGATGTGATCTCACAGCTGGAACGAGGGGAAGAGCCGTGGGTCCTGGACCTCCAGGGCTCTGAGAAAGAAGTGCTCCCGAGAGCTGCCTGCACAGGTGAGGAATTGGTTAAACCAACTTGCAAACTGTCTGAGAACACAGGAAACATTTGGGATGCCCTACAAACACCCTGTGAGCTCTCCAAGTTCAGGATTGTTCCCTGCAGATGTGGAATCATTATGGCAGATGTGACTCATGGCTTCCCTCCTATTCTGACTGACAACGGGCAGCAGGTCCCTCCCCGATCTCGCTTTTCCCTGAGTGTTCTGGTGAGATGTGGACCAAAACTGATCCCTTCCTCTCTCCTCTGGGGAAGGGTTTGGGGAAAATCAGCTCCTGATAGGTTTGACCTCCTCAGCTTATATTTTTGTTCGTTTCACAATTGTTTTGGCTTGTTCATCCCTTTTTCCATTCCTCTCTGAGATTTCCTTTCTTTCCGGTGCAGGGAGTGACCTATGTCTGGATTCTCTCTGTCTCCCATCAGGTGATGGGATGGTGAGTGAGAATGAGGAGAAACCCCAGCAGGAAGGTGCTGAGCAAGTAGAACCACATGGAACGTTATCAGGAAGATCCAAAGGGAATGTTTCCAGGAGTTGTGCACTCCCAGAAAAAGAAAAAGCCTGTGAGACTCAGCAGATGCCAGAGGAAAACTTCAGTAGCCACTCAGACCTTATAACACGCGACAGAATCAACTTGGAAAGGAGACGCTACACGTGCCATGAGTGTGGGAAAAGCTTCAAAGTGAGCTCGGACCTTTTCACACATCAAAGAATCCACAGAGAAGAGAGACCTTACACGTGCTCTGAGTGCGGGAAAAGTTTTAGTCAGAGCTCTGCCCTTATCACACATTGGAGAATCCACACGGGAGAGACGCCCTACACCTGCTCGGAGTGCGGGAAAAGCTTCAATCAGAGCTCCCACCTTATCACACACAGAAGAATTCACACGGGAGAGACGCCCTACGGATGTTCGGACTGCGGGAAAAGCTTCAGTCAGAGCTCTGCCCTGATCACACATCAGAGAATCCACACAGGCGAGACACCCTACACGTGCTCTGAGTGCGGGAAAAGCTTCAATCGGAGCTCAAACCTTATCTCACATAGGAGAGGCCACACAGGAGAGACGCCCTACACATGCTCTGAGTGCGGGAAAAACTTTAGTCAGAGGTCATACCTGATCAGACATCAGAGAATCCACACAGGGGAGATGCCCTACATGTGCTCTGAGTGCGGGAAAAGCTTCAATCAGAGCTCACACCTTATCTCACATAGGAGAAGCCACACAGGAGAGACGCCCTACACATGCTCTGAGTGCGGGAAAAGCTTCAATCGGAGCTCACACCTTATCGCACATCAGAGAATCCACACAGGGGAGACGCCCTACACATGCTCTGAGTGCGGGAAAGGCTTCAGGCGGAGCTTTGCTCTGAGCACACATAGGAGAATCCACACAGGTGAGAAACCGTATGGATGCTCTGAGTGCGGGAAAGGCTTCAGTCGCAGCTCTGCCCTGAGCACACATCGGAGAATCCACACAGGGGAGAAGCCCTACACATGCTCTGAGTGCGGGAAAAGCTTCAGTGATAGCTCAAGCCTTCTTAGACATCAGAAAATCCACAGGAGAGAGAACTGTAATAAATCCCTTGACTAGGGCTGGCCAAAGATTTTTTATTTTTTTTTAGATCACATTTGCTATTTCCCACATAGTGATTTTTGCACCATCTTCACCGTGGTCTCTCAGGTCCACCAGATGAGTTGCCTGCTTCTGCCTTTTGCAGCTCACCCTTCTTTGGGGTCAGTCCTGTGATCTTTTTCTATCCACTCCTTTCCTTTTGAGTCGTAGGAGTGTGTGTCCCTCCAGCCAGGAATGTTCATCGGCTCCAGGTGGGGGAGAGAGGTTTGATCCCAACAAGCTACACTGAGGCAAAAACTCCCTGTGCCTGACATCCACTAGGACTGTGCATGGCGTTGGCTGCTCAAGTTAGTGATCTCGGTGTATAAAGACAATTCTAGTTTTAGAGCAGATGCAGCCCCGGTGCAGTGGTTGGCATTAGCTTCCCCCTTGACCTGACCTAAACTCCATCACTTTTCCTAGTCTAAACAAACCCTGAGCATCACGGTTCTACTGTTTCCCCATTTCTAAGCAATTCTTAGTCATCAAGTTCCCTGTTCGGAAACAAATAGTTTCATTCCCAGTTGCTCCNATAGCAATTGTTAGTTGTTTATTTCTCCCTTTGGGGGCAAATTGTCTCCTTCCCAGTTGCTCTCATGTTGCTTTGGGTTGTGCTGGAGAGCAGATATCTCTTCTACCATTTTCCTCATTTAAAATATATTGAACTATAACAAAGAGCAGGAACAGAGCTAGGGGAAAATGTCATTTTACCTTCTGAATCAGAGGGATTCCCTGATTCCCCCTCACCATCACTATCCCCCCTCAGCCCAGCAGCTTTAGCTTCTGTGTCAACCACAATGAGTTTATCCTATCCATACGCTATCTTCCCACCTCCCACTCCACATGATGCAGTGTTCTCTGCTCTCTGTGCTAGGTACCACACTTTGATTCTCAGTCTTGTTGGGGCTGGGGATTCAAGTATCACAGAGTTGGAGGGGAAATTTGAATGGATCCCAAACACAGGGTATTCATTCTGTGTTTCAATTCCTGTTTTTATCTATTTGCAAAGCTGCTTCTGACCTTTTTCCTGCTGATCTGGGAGTTTTGTTTACAGACGGGAAGGTTGGCTGTTTTTCCCTGTTATGATGATGTGAAATGTCTTGTAAATAACATGACTTAATAATAAGGTAATGCTGTGTGAAGCAGGTTTGAATACATCAGAGGAGAATGCAGTGCAAGATTCTGTTCTTATTTTGAGTCATTACATGTAACCTGCTCTGGAATTTCATTTTATATGAAACTGAAAGTGTCTTAATTACTCCTGGAGGAATTCTGCGCCACTGTACACGTGCAGAATGCGTGTCTGGCACAGAATTCCCGCAGGAGTATCTTACGCTCCTCGGTGTTGCAGGTTTCTCTCTTTCCTGAACACCATTTGGTTACATAATTGCATATTAGTTTTATTTGGCAGCATGTCACTCAGATTTGTTTGGGACTTTGAGACAAGTGACCATTTGCTAAAACAGTAATTTCTTATGATATTTTTTTTCTTTCCCCCTCCCCAACATGATGCCCCGGGGAAAGTTCAAGTGCAGATAGGTCATCAGGAGAGAATACTCCAATCTGTTGGGCATGCTACCAAGGAGACAGTAGCACTTTTACTTTCCATTCTGAAATGGTGAAAAACAGCAAATCACAAATTGTGGAAATAAATGCATACGATCACACTGTTGTTCAATTGGTTAAGTCAATATTTTTTTCTAAAGGGCTGGGAAGAGGATTCCCTAGTAAATGACTTGTAACTAAGCAAAATACCCATGCATTGGGCTCCCAAAGCAGTTGTGGCATGGGCCCTGCAGGAGGTCGCTCCTGAAGATATCTCCTTTCTAATCAGGTGCATGTTGCCTGTTATCTGGGAAATGCAATCCCTATCTAGGTAGAGATGGGAAAAATGGAAGTGACATTTCTCTTCAGCTCACCCCTGGGAGATGCTGCAAATGTGTAGAAAATGAAATCCGTGTTGAATGTGATATACCTGCAGAAAGATACCTATTTTAAATAGATACCTGACATTTGGTGTCTTACAGGGATTCTGAGCCACACCTGAATTTAGTCCCTAATTTAAATCTGCGCCACCAGATTAAAGAAAGAAATAGGCATATTTGGGGGAGTTACACCTCACTATTTCAACTTCACCTGCAGTGTTGATCACAATGAGCGCAGTTTTTAAGTCAAAACAGGAGTATTTCAGGGGTGTGTCATGTCTGAAATCCTCTTCAACATTGCCATCGGCTGGGTAATGCGGCGTCCAACAGAAGACATGCCAAGAGGCGTTAAATGGACACCCTTCTCATCCCTTGAAGACCTGGACTTCGTAGATGATCTCGCTCTCCTATCACATACCCAACACCATATACACTTCTGGGAGAAGACCCAGGGAGAAATGAACTCACAGAAATGGAAGGCTCCTAGGTTATTGTAGAATGTGACTTCACGCAAAGCTCACTGGGTGGAAACTGCCCTATAGGTTTATATTTTGTAATCTTAAATTTTTACCAGTGAAAATGGAATTAAACATGAAGTTAATTAGTGTAAAGTAAAAGACTGATTATGTGATAACCTGAATTATATTATAAACCTCAAAGTTTTCTTCTTCTTTCCCTGCCCCCTCCTACTATATAGGAAATGGAGGCTAATCCTGAAATTAAAACCTCACTCCAAAGGAGTTAGAGTAGGGGAATATGTGAGAGAAATAGCATGTACGAGAATAGAGACCTAATATAGACTGTAATTATTTCTATTTCAAATGGAATTTATTTTGATAAGCTTTAAAATAAATCTTCTGTTAAGAGGAAAGTTACTTGAGACAAGATGTATAACTTTTTATTCAATTGGTATAACAGTCACAGAGTTCCCCAGTTCTCTTGTTTGGAAAGCAAAGATGTCACATCGGACAGGAGATGGATGCATGACGGTAGCTTTTCTGGGTTGGTTGTTTTGTTTTGTTTTTTTAATTTTGTTTTTGTTCTGTTTTTGCAGCAAGTTATTTTTATGGGTGCTGAGGAGGCCAGCTGTTAGAGCACAGCTGTTTAACCCTCAGGCCTAGCTCTGGAATCCTCCCCAGAACTGGCCTTATGTTTCTTTCATTTTTGATATCGTTGGGGTTCGCATATGCATACTTCATGCAGTTCACAACAATGGATACTGTGAGTAACCTGCTGGGTTAAGCGGGCCTTTTCCAAACTGACATTAGCCCAAAGTCTGCCACACTTCAGCTGCATTGGGACACATCTGTATCGAAGGAGTGGTTCACCCCTGATTTGCCCAGAGACCTCAGTGGAGGTGTGGTAAGATAGGGTAAGCTGGAATCAACAATAATAAAGTTTAAAGGTAAGGGTGGAAGTTCATCACCTTGCAGGTCAACAAGCCTGTTCTGTTCATTCCCTCTGAAGCATCTGGCACTGGTCACTCAGGCAGCACACTGGGCTAGATGGACCATTGGTCTGACGCAGTATAGCCAGTCTTATATTTTGTAAGCCACCTAAGAGAGACTAGGATCCCAGGACTGATCCCTTCTGAGGAATGAAGCATGTCGACAGGCTATGCAGCTTTCACTAATCTCCTTGTACCTGAAAAAGCCTGCTAGCCCAACGTGCTGGGCCATCTATGTCATAATTGGTGTGACCTGAGGTGACTAGAGTAACCCACACTGAAAATGCCAAAGTCAGGGCAAGATGCAAAAGGAGAGCAGATTCTCCCAAAACTGTGGTGGTTAACACTGTAGTTAGATTCACCAACCAGTCACAAACTGATCCCCCACACTGGAGAGAAAAAGAAAACCACTCCCTTTCTTGCATTCCAGTTCCCTGGCTCCCAATCAGCACCTAGGTCCAGTACAGTGAGAAGTTATTTAAAAANATGCGGTTCACAGCAACAGATACTTTGAGAAACCTGCTGGGTTAAGTGGGCCTTTTCCAAACTGACATTAGCCCAAAGTCTGCCTCAATTCAGCTGGATTGGGACACGTCTGTATCGAAGGAGTGGTTCGCACCTGATTTGTCCAGAGACCTCGGGGGAGGGGTGGTAAGATAGGATACGTAGGAATCCACAACAATAAAGTTAAAGGTAAGGGTGACAGACCTTCACCTTGCAGGTCAACAAGCCTGTTCTGTTCATTCCCTCTGACGCCTCTGGCACTGGTCACTCAGGCAGCACACTGGGCTAGATGGACCATTGGTCTGACACAGTATAGCCAGTCTTATATTTTGTAAGCCACCTAAGAGAGACTAGGATCCCAGGACTGATCCCTTCTGAGGAATGAAGCATGTTGACAGGCTCTGCAGCTTTCACTAATCTCCCTGTACCTGAAAAAGCCTGCTAGCCCAACGTGCTGGGCCATCTATGTCATAATTGGTGTGACCTGAGGTGACTAGAGTAACCCACACTGAAAATGCCAAAGTCAGGGCAAGATGCAAAAGGAGAGCAGATTCTCCCAAAACTGTGGTGGTTAACACTGTAGTTAGATTCACCAACCAGTCACAAACTGATCCCCCACACTGGCTATCAAGAAGCTTAAAGAGAAAAAGAAAACCACTCCCTTTCTTGCATCCCAGTTCCCTGGCTCCCAATCAGCACCTAGGTCCAGTACAGTGAGAAGTTATTTAAAAACTCTGCTCACATATACAAAATGTTCTTCTGATCCCCAAAGGGCCAATCACATTACCAGCTCAGTACTAGTTTGGCTCTTACCCAAAATACCACACTGCCAGCCAATCCTTTAGTATCTAAAATTAAAGGTTTATTAGAAAAGAAAAGGAAAAAAGAGTTTTTAATTGGTCAAAGCAATCAGATACGTACATATCACTTCAGAATCCCTATATCAGGTTCTTAGCAGTATTGGTGAGTTTGCTGGCTTGTAGAGTCCTTCTGGAACACATACAAAGCTTGGATGGGTCTATCAGTCCTTTGTTCAGTGCTTCAGTTTGTAGACAAGTTGCTCCAGAGGTAAGAAGAAGGATTGAAGACAAAATGGAGGTGATGCAGCTGCCTTTTATATCCTTTGCCACGTGGCCTGTACATTGTGTGTCCCAAACATAAGCTCACAGTACATGGACACGGAAAAGTACTTGAAGTCCCTTGTCCACAGACATGGCCCTACATGTCCTGCTGACTCACAGGTGTAACCCCTGCCTTCTCTCCATGGGCTCATTGTCTTTGATGGGCCATTGAGCAGGCTAGGCAGTGCTGATGCCCATCTGTCTGGGGATGTCACCCAGAAACAGCAGAAGTTTGATATACAGATATGCCACACACATTTATAACTCACAATACAAAGATGACACATACATATAAATATGATTATCATATTTAGCCAATTATAAGTTTCCCACTGATACCTTACGTGATGTATCTTGTAAGATTCATTGCAAGTTTGTAATATTGGTATCAATATTATACGTAGTAACTCATATTCCATACAGCGGCACACCTGGTTCCTTAACTTCAGCTAAAGGTCCTGCTCCATGTGTTGGAGGGAGAGGGCGAGGAGACACATTAGCCACACCACAATGTTCCCTCTAATTTTTTCTATCCATGTGCGGAATGCATTTGTTACGTGCATCACCACCCACCAGTACAAACAAAAAACCTAGATATAATATATATTTTTTAAAAGTTATGGAAGAAAGAATATTAAAACAAGGGATAATTAGCAAGGTGCACTGCTTAAGATGTTTATTTAATATGAAATCAAATAAAAAGAAAATTAACACTGCAAAATTTTCAGTAGCCTTTTAGAATCTTACTTGTATCTGTTCCTTTGAGGCATAAAACAAAAATTATCCATTTTCTTGACATCGGAAACAAAATATTTTATCATTAGTATTGATGAATGAAATAAAATAATTGTTACAATGTCTTTATGCTTGAAATTAAAAGATTATGTCTCTTGGCTTGACACATGAAAAAAGTTTTTTTTTATCTAGTGTCTTTATGTATGCAAAAATGTATATATATAGTCCCTTTTGTTGTGACTTGTGACCCACAAAATTAAACATTATTTTGTTTTGACACATGAAAGAAATTACTTCATTTATTTTCTTGATTTAGGAGACCATTAATCATTGTCACTGGAAGGCTACATGATGGGGCAGATACTTGCCGCTGATCATGAACCTTTTCTCTTCTGTCTTTACCACTCTTCCAGTGTTTATGTACAGTGTCTTCACCACTTGAAGGTTTACTTCACCACTTGAAGTGTGAAATTTGATCCTCATTAGCATATCCAGGTGATTTTCTTTCAAGCTGTTTTGTGATTTAGTTTTGATTCTATTCATAAAGCTAAAGCCACGCTCACAAACAGCATTGGAAGCCTGAAAGGTTGCACATATATCCACCAGTTGTGAAACTACACTGTATTGTTCTGCATTTTGTAGACTGAAAGTCACCATTCCCTGGCAATTTGTCATCGTTGCTTCCTGTTTCTCTGCAATTATGTATTTGTAATCATTGTACTGGTTCACAATGAACTCCTCCTCCTCCTCCATGGTGTTTTGGGCAGATGACTTCACTCCACCAAGGTCCAACATTTTTCTGTATTTGTCAACTAGCTTGCTAATGTTTTCTGTGCCAAATTCATAACTGATTTGTTGCGATGAAAGTGAGGCAAAGTCACAAGCTGCCCATTCATTTAGTTCCTTTTCTGGAAACCTTTTATTCAGATGATCACACCGTAGGGATATGAAACTTAGAATAGATTCACCGCTGAATCGTTCATCTGTTCTGCTTCATGCAATTAGATTTTTCACACTGTTGCTCCAAGAGATTGTTTTTCCGAGATACTGCTCTCCACAACTGATTTAATCATTTCTTTCAGTATCTTTCCAGGTATGGAAGTAAGGGTTGACTGGCCTTTAATTTACAAAGTCCTTTTCATTCTCCTTTTAAAGATAGATACTAAGTTTGTCCTCCAATCTTCTGGGACCTCGTCCCTCCTCCAGGAGTATTTAGAAATAATTGCTAATTGTTCTGAGATCGCTTCAGCTAGTTCCTTAAGTATCCTGAGATGAATTTTATCAGGCTCTACTAACTTAAATACACTCAACTTATCTAAATATTCTTTAACCTGTTCTTTCCCTGTTTTGGCTTGTCTTCCTTCTCCTTCATTGTTAGTATTAATTGTGTTAAGTATCAATCCTCACAAAAAGGTGGAGAGAGGATGAGGAGGATTGTCCAAGGACACACTGAAGGAGAGATCAGAGAAGTAGGAGGTGAAGCAGGAGAAGAAAGGGGAAGATCAGATTTCAAGAAGGAGAATGAGAATGGAGTACTGGCGCTGAGCTTTGCTAAGGAGAGGTCATTAGAGACTTTGGCAAAAGCAGTCTCAGGGGAGTGCTCCCAATCTGACTCCCTGAAATCTTCCCTTTCCATCCTGACCATACCCTCCCTGCTTCCTAGACCAACCACTCTCCAACCCCTTCACTCCCCATGTCCCTCTACTTCCAGTGTCCCGCACTCCCAGATAACCCAGATCACCTACCCAACCCTCCCTCAACAACAGCACCACTGCTGGGCCCTCCACCCCCTTTTCCCCATTCCCAGTCCCCCACTTACCCAGCTCACACCATTACCAGCTCCCAGGAGCACCTTTCCCTGATGCCCTCCATCCTCCTCTTCCATTGTGCCCAACCATCCCTGATTCCCTCTAATGTTAGTCCTCCACACCCCACTCTCCCCTTCATCGCCTCTGCTCTCAGCCCTCCCTGCCTTGTGGCACCCCACGAACACCAGCTCCCCATCATCTTTCTCCCCTCCTCCTCCTCTCCCTTGTGTCAAGTGCTCCTGAATGAGACCTTCACACTGTCCCATGTCCACAGATGGCTGCACCTGATTGCCACAACCTCCATGCATTTGGAACATTATCCTACCAGATCCACCAGCGCCACTATATTTAGGGTTCAGCATTACTTTCTGTTTAAAGGCCAACTATTCTAATTTCTCTAAAATGTATATGCTTACTCACATTGTCCTGAAATACACTGCTCATCATGTGGATGTAGGGCAGGATTAGTGATCTAAAAATGGGGTTAATTGCTCCAGAGGTTCCTGAGCTACAGCCCTCCTAAAACAAGCTTTTGACTAAAAGCACCTTGCTATTATAACATTTTCCTGCACACAACTGCAGCTCAAACTCTGGTTCTGATTATCCCCTGACTAATGTCAGTCACTTGGCATCTATCTCAGCTGGTGTACGGCGCACACTGCCTGTTTGGGGAAGCAGTATTAACCAAGGTAATAACCGTACAACTTCAGATCAGCAAAAGCCAAACTGATAAGAACATAAGAATGGCCACACTGGGTCAGAACAATGGTCCCATCTAGTGCAGTATCCTGTCTTCTGATAGTAGCCAATCCCAGCTGCTTCAGAGGGAATGAATAGAAGATATATGTACTCACAGCACGTCGCAGTCAGAGGCTTAGGGACACCCAGAGCATGGGGTTGCATCTCTGACAATCGTGGCAAATAGCCATTGATGGACCTATTCTCCATGAACTTATCTAATTTTTTTTTAATCTACTTATAATTACAGCCTTCACAACATCCCCTGGCAATGAGTTCCACAGGATGATTGTGCATTGTATGAAAAAGTACTTCCTTTTCTTTGTTATAAATCTGCTGCCTATTAATTTCATCACATGACCCCTGGTTTCTGTGTTATGTGAAGGGGTTAATAATACTTCCTGATCCACTTTCTCCACACAAGTCATGATTGTATAGACCTCTATCATATCCCCCCTTAGTCGTCTCTTCCAAGCTGAACCCGCCCAGACTTTTTCATCTCTCCTCAAAGGGAAGCTGCTCCATAACACTAATCATTTTTGTTGTACTTCTCTGCACCTTTTCCAATTCTAATATATCCTTTTTCGAGATGGGGGTGACCAGAACTGCACACAGTATTTAGGGCGGGACATACCATGGATTTATATAGTGGCAGTATGATATTTTCTGCCTTATTACCTATCACTTCATGAATAGTTCCTAACATTGTGTTAGCTTTTTTGACCCTCATGGCGCATTGAGTGGATGTTTTCAGAGAGCCATCAACAATGACACCAAGATCTCTTGCTTGAGTGGTAACAGCTAATTTATACACCATCATTTTGTATCTATAGTTGGGATTGTTGTCTAATATGCATTACTTTGCATTTATCAAGGCTGAGCAACAAAATGGCAGATGAAATTCAATCACCCCATTTTTTAGAACCCTTTGTAACTCTTCACAGTCTGCTTTGGACTTAACTATCTTGAGTAATTTTGCATATCTGCACACTTTGCCATCTCTGTTTCCAGCTCATTTATGAAGATGTTGAACAAGAGTGGCCCCAGTACAGATCCCTGGGGGACCCCACTCTTTACCTCTCTCTACTGTGAAAACTGACCATTTGTTCCTACCCTTTGTTTCCTGTCTTTTAACCAGCTACTGATCTAGGAGAGGGCCTTCTCTCTTATTACTCCTGGGGGGATTCTGCGTGGAATAGGGCAGGGGGAGAGGAATGTAGGAGTGAAGGGAGAGGGATGGAGAAGAAAAGGGAATAGGGGAATCACGGGGGGAAGTGGGAGCCCGGCATGTGGCATCCCCTCAGCAGCAGCTGGGGCTCCCCCGTCAAACCCTCACCCAGACAAGCCCTATCCCCTACACCTGGACCCCTCCTACAAGCCCCCCACCCCCAGACCCCCACCCCACTGAGCCCCAACCAGCTGCACATGGACCCCCACCCCATCAAGCCTCACTCCCCCAGCACGTAGACCCCCCAACCTCCCCAACCAGAGCCCCCTGCTAGGTCCAACCACCATCACCTGGATCCCCTGCAGAATCCCATTGCCCTGGCACCCGGAACCCCCCACAAGCCCCTGTGCATCCAGATCTCCCACTGAGCCACTTGCACCCAGACTGCCCCACACAGAATCCTCTCACCCCACACCTGGATCTCCCCACACTAAGCCCCTCCGCAGTTGGATCCCGCTGGGCTGAGCCTGCCTGGCCACACCTAGTGCACCTGGAACAGAGGGGTAAGGCCCCAGGGTGTTTCTGGGGCAGGCCCAGCCCTTGCACTGTGTCAGGGTCAGGTGCAGCCACACTGCTGAGTTCCGGTACTGGGGGAGCTGAGGGTATTAGAGACGGCTGTAGCCCACGAAAGCTTATCCTCAAATAAATGTGTTAGTCTCTAAGGTGCCACAAGTACTCCTGTTCTTTTTGCGGCTATAGACTAACACGGCTGCTACTCTGAAACCTACTTTTTTTGTGTATGCAGTGCTGAAATCTGAAGACAGGTACATATTGGCCTCAAAAACAAATTGTCTAAATAAAAGGCATGGTATAACAAGATACATTTAATAGATTTGATGTTAATATTAAACATCGGGATAAATTTAATGTTAATAAGTACCCCTGGAACAATGTATAGTGTGTATGATTTTTGGAAAAACCTTTAGGGTCATATGGTAATGATGCTTCTCAGCTATTACCTGTGAATAAACTTAAAGCTTAGCACAGCAGAAAAAACATTACAAACTTGGTCTGCTGTATAAGAAGAAAAACTGAAGTACATCACCTCATGAATTTAATGACTGAACAGTGGGATAATTTCCACTAAACCCTTAAAAGGTAGGAGCCATTGAAACCTGGCCTGCCTATAGAACAAAAACACAGGAAAGTATGGGGGTAATTCTTCTGTTTTGCCTGCAATCAGCAAGGGTATTTGTAAAAAAGGGGATATTTTAAGCAATAATCTGCCACCCCAAAAGGAGTAAACATGTTCTTTTTGGCTTTCAGAAAATCAGGAAAAGCTGGTACCAGCTGAAGAGCAACCCAGAATACCCAATCTAGTGTCACGACAAAGATTGTGTTTTGTGGTTTATGTTTTGTATTTCGTCTTGTTGCTAGCATTGTTGTGTATTGTGTTACAAAAAAAAGAAAATACTGCATTAGGCAGAAAAGGATTAATAAGCATTTTAACTGTATTTACAGAAACCAATCTTGCAGAAGAGTGGAAGTCAAGAAACGCCAGTCTGTTAACAGGGAAACATCCTCAGGTAGTAAAGGCACATTTAAAGGCAAAATATGCATGAGACACAAGGTGTATCTGTTGGTGGGAATGAAAGGATGGACATAAAAACATTTGTAAAGCACAAAGTGAAATTACCAAGGGAAAAAAGGGTATGTAAAAGAATTGGTTACTAAAAGAATAAAACTTGCCAATTATTACTTCTTAGTCAACCTCCAGCAAGCAAGCTCAGCTGAATGCACCAGGGTATTGTATAAAATTGGATGTAAGGAAAGGAAGGGCCATTGCAAAACCTTCCCTGATGACTATAAGGGGCAGTACAGGAAAGGCCCAGTGACGGTAGAGCTGCCCTAATACTATCTCAGTGTGAACTACTGATGGTTATTGGGTTTGCCTGGCAGCCGGGAGGGGTAAAGAAAAGGCTCCCAATCAATGTATTGAACTGCTTGTAGTAAGATGAGGCCCGGAGACATAAACCCTTGTATCAGAGGCCCAGTATGAGGCCTGAGGCCTGAACTGAAGGAATGGTCAAGACATTGCTAACTTAAAGCAAAGTTAGGTTGTGAGCCAGAGGCCGGCCCTGCTCACAGAAGTTGGCAAGAGGAAGGCTGCTAAAACAACGTGTGCCAGGATGGCACCAGAACAGCCTGGTATGAACGCATCCCACAGAGATAACAAGGAACAGGCAGACCCAGCCTAAAGACAGGGTCAAAAGGACAATATGATGGATAGACAATATGATGGACAGACTTGTTTGTTCGAACCAACCTGTGCCAGGAGAAAGGCAGCACCCTAATGCTGTACGTCAGTGCGTTCAATGATGCGTAACCTGTTTATACCTGTGTATAAGAACGCATCCCTGAGTGGACGTCTTTGTCTGGCCTAGGGGGCAGTGGAGAGTCCTGCCACTGACTGAGCCGGTCCATTGTCGGGGGCACATATTCGTAGAATGTCCTGTAGAGTCTGTGGGGAACTATTACCGTGCTTTGTTTGACAATAAACCTGGCCGGCTGCCTTCGTACCTTATCAGAGTCTGTGGTCATTGGGGGTTCTCTCAGGGTCTGCTGTGTCAGCGATCTGCAGAGCCGGGGCAGCACACGCAGGCAGCCGACTGATATCAACAGTGAACAGAGCAGAGCACCACACCGGTGGCATGTGATGACACTGCTTTGGGTGGAACTGGATTAGAAGTTGGAGTGGTGGATGCTACTAACATAGAGGTATTGGCAAACAAACGAAGTTATGTTCATAAAGTAAATCATAATCCTTATGAGAATAAATGTTTCTGTCATGTTATAGCAACTAAGGGGTGTGATTTTGAATGTTATGTACCCGAATTTAAATATAGTCAGTTAAAAGTGTCTTATACTTTGTATTCGATTGTAACACCTGTGCCACTTGGAATGGATTTAACTGCTTTACAAACATTGCTTGTACACCCTGATTTACGGAACCACTATATACTGCAAAACAGGAAGGGCGCAGAGTCATGGTTACCGCGCATCATAATGCCAATGAAATTAAACAGGTTTTTGCAAGAATTGGCCAAAACCTATCACACCACTGGTGGGAAGTGTTATTGGGATGGTCCCCCACTGGCACAGGCATCGTGAATTTGGCCCTGCAGCCCATCATAGTAATCTTGGGGTGGTTATTGTTACCAGCCTGATGACATGCTGGACCTGGCACAAAATCCGGCAATTGCAAGTCCCCCGACAGATAAGTCAGTGGTTACTGCCACCGGCACTCGTACCCCTGGGAAAGGAACATATTGAATGTGTCGCCCCTCCCTCAACTGGGAAAGGAGGCTAAAGCGATCTCTTGTCAATTGCTGTGCTGAGTATGGGATGTCAACAAGAAGATCATTTGCTCGGTCTCGGCTGAGAGCTTTGAGCTTTTGTTGGATCTCAACTCAGGTGCACCCAGACAAGGTGTGACAGCGATCGTGTAAAGGCCCCCTTGTGTGAAAGGTGACCCTTAAGGAGGGGAACTGTATGGGGAGATTTTGGCCAACCAGTAAAGTGCCTGAAACCACTATGGATTATTGCTAAAAGCAGCCAAGTCAGCAGTCTGTAAATTGGCCATGTCACAGCCTCAGCTTGGCCAAGGCAGGAGGGGAGGGGGTTTTGGATGCCACATAAAGGGCAGCTTGACCCCATGTCCTTCCTGATAAGAATTGTGTTGAAATTGCTGATAAATGCATTTTAGAAGAGCAGGATGTGCCCTCCAGAATGTGTCTGACAGGGTCTCAAGGCTGCAAACTCTGGGAAAAAACCACACCTGGTTAATCAATAATGAGAAGGAACCTCTTGCTTAACCGTTGAACCTGCTTGCTTAACAAGGTTTCTTTAAGTGACATGTCATTGTATTACTAATGTATAAATAAGGGGGGGGAGTTTGAGGATTGATCTCTCTCTCCCTCTGGATGCACCGTTTGTTCCCCACCAGCAGACGGGCTGCTATCTGATGTAATTTGCTACCCGTAGCAGCTACTGATACATATGGTTGTTCTTATTTGCTAACTTCTGCTAATTTGGTACTTCTCGTCTTCCCCATCTTCTGGTACAGAGGTAGTGAATTGTTACCAGTAGCAGTTACTGATACCTATGCTTGTTCCTATTTGATGACTTGTCCTAATTTGCTAAAACTTGACAGTGGTGGGGGATGGAAGCATAATTGCCTCTTAATACAGGATTGTAAAAAATAGAGTGAGGTCATTTAAACATCATTTATTTTGCAGCTTCATTTACTGTGCTCACAATGTAGCATCCTGACATTGATACTTCTTCCCAAGTGAGCTGTGGGTTGGATTCATTTTAGTGGGACATGTGGAGGATAATTTAAATTCTTAATTTCCTTAGGGTTCGCATTCAATATACTTGTATGCTGGTGTAATTTATCACCATTACAGTTCTATTTTATTTATTACAATAGCACAAGTAAGTCACAGAAGTGACATAGTAACCGTAGCGAGTCTATGCTGACATAACTTGAGTTAACATAGGCTTGTAGTGTAGATATGGCCTTAGGTATGTGAAATGTTTGGGAGAGGTAACAGGAAAAGTATGAGGGTAGACCAAGATTCATTCAGGTGTTTAGTTCCAGCTTTTGTGGAACTGGCCTTACGATACCCTAAAGGCTCAGGCTCAAAGAGGCACATAAGAAAAAATATCATGGATTAATTAAAAAATTTTTGACCTCAGGGTGTATAATTCATGTTTTTAGAATTCTTGTGGTTATCAAGCCCTCTTGGGGTTGTAGATGTGTGTTCATTATGTTTTGAAGGCCAAAACTATAAATGGGTTCAACAAAGCATTAGATCAGTTCCTCAGGATAGGTGCATCAGGTATTAGCGGAGATAATCAGGGATGCATCCGCATGCTCTGGGTGTCCCTAAACCTCTGACTGCCAGGATGGGTCACTCAGTGATTGTCTGTTGTGTTCATTCCCTCAGAAGCACCTGGTACTGGCTGCTGTCAGAAGCCAGAATCCTGTACTAGACGGACTATTCGTCTGACCCACTACAGCAGTTCTAATGTTCAGCAAAAATTACAATAGATGTTTGCCTTTGAGAAGGATGTTACAGGAGAGAGAATACGGCCGTTATTGAATATTTGCAAATCAAATTCTACACACAAGCAATGGCATGCGGAAAAAAACGAAGGGCTGGATTGAGAGGCAAAACAGCAGTTGCAAAAGGCAATCGCCATGGGTGGATTGTATAAAAAAAAAGTTTTAAGACAAGGCCAGAAATTCAGTCAGTCTGGAAGTCAGATGATCTAGCAGAATAAACTTCTGGTCTAAAAATAAGAAAAAGTTAGAATGAAACATTCCAAACTAGAAATGACAGTAAAAAACATCGCAAGTGCAATGCTAGAATCACGGCTGTCATTGCTAAAACTAGCAAGTCCTTACTGCGGCATATTTTCGAGGAGGACTTGTTGGCAAAATATAAATTAAATAGCACAATGCCATGCACCTGCACAATAAAAGCTAAATGATGAAGTAATAAGAGAATTCTGGGAATTAAGAGAATCCCAGCAGCAGATAAAACAAATTTGTGAACTGCTATGAGATGTTATGCAGTCAGATACACTGATAAGGGATTTTTTGTTTCTGTAAAGTATTTCACTGAATGAAGTCTCCTACAGCACCCCAGGAGGTGACATCAGAGAGGAGCTGCATTGACTAGGCATTGGGATGCCTGTGCCTTTAAGAACCTAGTCCTGGGAAGCCCATGCTGACAGGTGCTGTTGGTGGGAGGGGAAATGAAAAAGCCCCTCTGTCCCCCCAAGGTAACTGTTACCCCCTCTGCCCCAGCCTCTGCAAGAGCTTTGCCCTCTGTCACCATCTTAGGGTGACCAGATGTCCCGATTTTTGGGTCTTTTTCGTATATAGGCTCCTATTACCCCCCACACCCTGTCCC
>QXTE01000652.1:2199-27849 GCA_003942145.1 Platysternon megacephalum | reverse complement strand
CCCCACCTCAGATGGGCACAGAAAGTGCTTCAGTGAAAGTCTGTCCCTGGCCCAGCCCCGCTGGGGCCACAGCAGCCCAGAGCTCAGCCCCGGCTCCCAGCACACACTGGAGGCAGCAGCACCAGCAGTGTCTCGTACCTTACAGAGCCCCGCCTCCGGGATCTGCCCCACGGCTCTTTTCCTGCTTCCTTCCTACCAGCCCCCCGCTCCCCACTGCGCCGGCCCCTTGCTGGCTCCTTCAAGCCCAACCTGGGCTGCAGCTGCTGCACTCACCGGGCCAGGGACTTTCTGAGGTGGGAACTAGCCCCATCTCTGCTCCTCCTCCTCCCTCTGTGTCCCAGAGCCGCTGGGAGCAGGGAAGTGACCAAGTCTCTCTGCCAGAGGGTAGGCAGAGAGGGAAGAAAGGGAAAGGGGAGCGAGAGACCGAAAGGGGATAAGGAGAAATAAGGGGGGAAAGCAGTGCCCAGCTCTTTTCTACTACATCACCCCTGAGTAGATTGCTCCTGAGCTCTGGGTAAATATCCCCCAGTGTCTCCCAGATCCCCCTGCCTCCCCAGGGACTACACATAGGAGTCTCCTTCCTGCCAGGCATGATTACAAGCAGCTGTAGGTGTCACCCTTATGCCAGGATTTGAGACAGACAGCAAACCTTGGGAACATGCATCTGCATTTACAGTCCAGTGTGACAATCCCTGCTCCAGGAGGGGTTTGTTCTCTACTCCAGCTGGATGGCACAGAATGGGGCAGCAACAGGTGTGGGTCAGTTTTTGTTGCTGCACATTCCTTAACTTAGAAGAGTAATGAGATGACGAAAATGGAGATTAAATTAAAGGGAAATATACAAATAAAAGTTCCAGCCCCTGTTGTTTATTGAAAGAAATGACCCAAGATCCCAGTTACATGTTTTATTAACATGAACAAATAAATCCAAGAGCACACATCACTAAGGCTAAATGACTATAGACACCACTCAGCTAAGGGTTAAACAATACAGTGATAAAGTTCAGGTCAAATCAGTAAATCAATGAGTTTACAAGGATAGTGCATTGGAATCAAGTCGTCAATTTAGTCAAACCATCAGATTAATACAGCAGAAAATCAACCCTTACAAATCCTAAAAGAGCAACCCACGAAGGCAGGTGCATAGTTAGTGATGCCGAAACCCCAATCAGAGCTTTTTACCCAGGCAGTGCAACCCAGATTTAGCCAGCTGAATATTTCAATACCGAAACCAAATGATTGCTTACATTTAGCCTACAACCTCAAAGCCAATGACAGTTTTCTCCTTAGATGTCACTATTGTGTAGCTAATACTTCTCCTTGCCCTCTCGCCCCAAAACACATACAGACCTTAGAGAGACANCAGAGTTTTAAGACTATTAAGATTGGGGGAACTATTCTTCCTAGCATTTTCCCTTTGTAGATTTCAGAGGTGTTCACACACTCACACCCACTGAGCCGCACTGTTACACCCCAATCTAATAGAAAGGCCGGGAGGTCTCCAAGTTCATAAAAAGGAACGGACAGAAAATAGAAAAAGGAACAAAACGTTTCTAAGATTATAAGGGGTTGGATCTCTGCACCTCTCGGTCTTTGGATTCACCTGGAGTAGGAACTGGAGCTGCAGTTTAGGAACCAGGTATTGGCACAGATGGTCCAGCACGTTGGGCTAGCAGGGTTTTCAGGTACAGGGAGACTAGTGAAGGCTGCAGAGCCTGTCGACATTGTGCTTCATTCCCCAGAGAGGATCAGTCCTGGGATCCTGGCAGTCAGTCTCTCTGAGGCTATGTCTACACTGGCAGAGTTACCGCGCTGGGAGTTACAGTGCTGCTCAGAGAGCGCTGAAGGGAAACTGCTATTGTGTGTTCACACTGTCAGCTGCCTACACAATAGCGTGTTCACACTTGCGGCACTTGCAGCAGTATTTAGAGTGGTGCACACTGGGCAGCTATCCCACTAAGCATCTCTTCCTCTTCTGCCGCTAAGAGTTGTGGGAAGGCGGAGGGGGTCACGGGGCATCCTGGGTCCTGTCCCAACGTCCCGTGATGCATTGCTTCACATGCCAGTAATCCCTGGGCTTCCGTCCGCATTTGGCAGCATCTTTCAACGGTTTGTGTACTGTGCGCCCTGCCTCTTTCAGGCTGCAGGAATGGATCCTGCACTGTTGACCAATATGCTGCTCACTCTCACTAACACGTCACAAGTGGCAGCGGCGTTATTCCTTAAACTACAAAGCAAGAGGAGTGCAACATTGATCTTGCCATGCGCAGTAGCTACGACACGAGATTGCTTGTGGCATTCACGGAGGTGCTGACCACAGTGGAACGCCGCTTTTGGGCTCAGCAAACAAGCACTGAGTGGTGGGATCACATCGTGATGCACATCTGGGAGGACAAGCAGTGGCTGCAGAGCTTTCGGATGAGGAAACCCACATTCATGGGACTGTGTGGCACTTGAACTGTGGAAGCTGGCTACTCCAGACTGCCACCAATCAGTTGCTAACAAGTTCAGAGTGGGAAAGTCAACCGTTGGACACGTGCAGGGCCATTAATTGCATCCTGCTCCGAAAGACACTGACTCTGGGCAACGTGCATGACATTCTGGATGGCTTTGCACAAATGGGCTTCCCTAACTGCGGAGGGGGATAGATGGCACGCATATTCCAATTCTGGCACCAGACAACCTAGCCACCGAAAACATTAATCAGAAGGGGTATGTCTCAATGGTTCTCCAGGTGCTTGTGGGCATTCCACAGACATTAAGTTAGGCTGGTCCAGAAAGTTGCATAACGCACATTTCTTTCGGAACACTGGCCTGTTCAGAACGCTGAAAGCAGGGACTTTCTTCCCAGATCAGAAGACCACTGTAGGGGAAGTTGAAATGCCCATTGTGATCTTGGGAAACCCCGCCTAACGCCTTAATGCTGTGGCTTATGAAGCCCTACACACTGTAATCCACCAGGGTGTCCACACTGGCACCGTGGCATTGTAGCCCCGGCGCAGAAAGCTGTACACTGCTCGTTCGGGTGATTTTTTTTACAGCACTGCAACTACGCAGTTTCTGTGCACTAGGTGGCCTGGCAGAGTGTACACCTCAGAAGTTACACTGCAGAAAGCTGCTTTCCTGTGCAGAAACTTGCCAGTGTAGACAAGGCCCTAGATGGCTTACAGAAGAACGCAAGACTGGTCATACTGGGTCAGACCAATGGTCCATCTAGCCCAGTGTGCTGCCTGGGAGTGACCAGTGCCAGAGGCGTCACAGGGAATGAACAGAACAGGCTTGTTGACCTGCAAGGTGAAGGTCTGTCACCCTTACCTTTAACTTTATTGTTGTGGATTCCTACTTATCCTATCTTACCACACCTCCCCCGAGGTCTCTGGGCAAATCAGGTGTGAACCACTCCTTTGATACAGACGTGTCCCAATCCGGCAGAATTGAGGCAGACTTTGGGCCAATGTTAGTTTGGAAAAGGCCCGCTTAACCCAGCAGGTTTCTCAAAGTATCTGTTGCTGTGAACCGCATGTAGTGTGGATGTGTGAACCCCAAAGATATCAAACATGAAAGAAACACAAGGCCAGTTTTGGGGAGGTTTCCAGAGCCAGGCCTGAGGGTTAAACAGCTGTGCTCAAAAGGAAAAGGGGCCTCAGCACCTATAAAAATAACTGGTTGCAAAATTTAAANCTATTCTTGCACATGCTATTTCTCTCACATATTCCCCTACTCTAATTCCTTTAGAGTGAGGTTTTAATTTCAGGATTAGCCACCATTTCCTATATAGTAGGAGGGGGCATGGAGAGAACTAGAAGAAAACCTGAATTATATTGTAACATTGAAAATGATCACATAATCAGCCTCTTATGTTACGTGAATTAACTTCATATTTAATTTCATTGTCGCTGGTAACAACTTATTCAAAGATTACAAAATATAAACTGATAGGGCAGTTTTCTCTTAATTCCCATTTCCACCCAGCGAGCTTTGTGTGAAGTCACATTCTATAATAACCTAGGAGCCTTCCACTTCTGTGAGTTCATTTCTCCCTGGGTCTTCTCCCATAAGTGTGAGCGGAAGGGGTCGCACACTATGTGGGAAGATTGTATCATGAGAAAAACCACCTGTGCTCTATTTTCACACTTTCTAATCTTTCAGAGTAGCAGGAGGTGGAGAAGTGATACAAATGCATTAGAGTCTAGAGCAAAACGAAGAGACCAAACCACAGACTCTGGACTCAGCATTCATGTATCCTGCAGTCTGAACTTGGAGTCTGATACATTCCCTCATTGGCTACCATCATTTGCCCAGCATGGAAATGCTTCTTGTCTAACAAGGCAGCCAGATTGGGACCCATAGGCATGGAATGGCTCTGAAGGAATCAGCTGTTGCCTGGGAGTTTGCCTGGGGGGAGTTCCCACAGAGTTTTTGCCTTTCAGGCTTCTGTGAGAAGTAAATACTACATCTGAGGACTCTTTTAGAAGGAAGACATGGATAGCGAGCGATCAACTGTTGTGACCTGCACAGGATGTGCCATGTTTGTCTTTCTCCCAGAGGATAGAAGTGACTTTGTCTGTACAAAGTGCAAACTGGTCTCCATATTGGAAGAGAAGGTTAAAGGACTAGAGACGCAAGTAACAACTTTGCGTTGCATCAGAGAAAATGAAGACTTTCTGGACAGAAGTCAGTGTTTGGTTCTGGAGGCACAACATGCTGAAGAATCAGGGAGGGCAGCACAGAACGGGGAAGAAAACTGGCACTATGTGACCTCCAGAAGAAGACTGAGGAGAACCCATGTACCCCCAATGCAGATAGAGGTAAGAAACCGTTTTCAGGCTCTCTGCACAGGTTCTACTTTGGAGAATGATTTGGAAGAGCCCTCTGAGGGAAGGGATCAGAAGCAGACCCCATCGACCAGAAGGCATGAGATGCATTGTCCTAGGGATGGGGGTTCCATGACCACCACGCCCAAGAGGAAGAGATGGGTGGTGGTGGTCGGGGACTCCCTCCTAAGTGGGACGGAGTCATCCATTTGCCAACCAGACCGAGAGACTCAAGAAGTGTGCTGCTTGCCTGGAGCTACAATTCAGGATGTGACAAAGCGTCTGCCGAGTCTGATCAAGCCCTCGGACCGCTAGCCCTTCCTACTTCTTCACATGGGCAGCAATGATACTGCCAAGAATGACCTTGAATGGGTCACTGCAGACTATGTGGCTCTGGGAAGAAGGATAAAGGAGTTTGAGGCGCAAGTCGTGTTCTCGTCCATCCTCTCTGTTGAAGGAAAAGGCCCAGGTAGGGACCGTTGAATTGTGGCGGTAAATGCATGGTTACACAGGTGGTGTCGGAGAGAGGGCTTTGGATTCCTTGACCATGGCATGTTGTTCTGGGAAGAAGGATTTCAAGGAAGAGACGGGCTCCACCTAACGAAGAGAGGGAACAGTATCTTCACAGGCAGGCTGGCTAACCTAGTGAGGAGGGCTTTAAACTAGGTTCGCCGGGGGACAGTGACCTAAGCCCTGAGGTAAGTGGGGAAGTGGGATACCGGGAGGAAACACACCCTCCTCCTTGTAACAGGGGGCGGCTCCTGATTCATACTGAGAAAGCAGGGCAATCGGCTAGTTATCTTAGGTGCATGTACACAAACGCAAGAAGCCTGGGAAACAAGCAGTAAGAATTGGAAGTCCTGGCCCAATCAAGGAACGTGATTGGAATAAAAGAGACTTGGTGGGGTAGCTCACATGACTGGAGCATTGTCATGGATGGGTATAAACTGTTCAGGAAGGACAGGCAGGGGAGGAAAGGTGGAGGAGTTGCACTGTTATGTAAGAGAGCAGTATGATTGCTCAGAGCTCCAGTATGAAACTGGAGAAAAGCCTGTTGAGAGTCTTTGGTTTAAGTTTAGAAGCGAGAGCAACAAGGGTGATGTCGTGGTGGGCATGTGCTATAGACCACCGGACCAGGAGGATGAGTTAGACGAGGCTTTCTTCAGACAATTAACTGAAGTTTCTAATGGGAGACTTCAATCATCCTGACATGTGCTGGGAGAGCCATACAGCGGTGCACAGACAATTCAGGCAGTTTTTGGAGAGTGTTGGGGATAACTTCCTGGTGCAACTACTGGAGGAATCAACCAGGGGCCTTTCTCCTCTTGACCTGCTGCTTACAAACAGGGAAGAATTGGTAGGGAAAGTAGAAGTGGGTGGCAACCTGGGCAGCAGTGACCATGAGATGGTTGAGTTCAGGATCCTCACAAAAGGAAGAAAGGAGAGTAGCAAAATACAGACCCTGCACTTCAGAAAAAGCAGACTTTGACTCCCTTTGGGAACTGATGGGCAGGATCCCCTGGGAGGCTAATATGGGGTGGGGAAAGGAGTCCAGGAAAGCTGGCTGTATTTTAAAGAAGCCTTATTAAGGGCACAGGAACAAACCATCCCGATGTGCAGAAAGAATAGTAAATATGGCAGGCAACCAGCTTGGTTTAACAGTGAAATCTTCGTTGAGCTTAAACTCAAAAAGGAAACTTACAAGAAGTGGAAACTTGGTCAGATGACCAGGGAAGGGTATAAAAATATTGCTCGAGCATGCAGGGGTGTAATCAGGAAGGCCAAAACACAACTGGAGTTGCTGCTAGCAATGGATGTGAAGGGTAATAAGAGTTTCTACAGGTATGTTAGCAACAAGGTGGTCAGGGAAAGTGTGGGACAATTAATGAATGGGGGAGGCAACCTAGTGACAGATGATGAGGAAAAAGCTAAAGTACTCAATGCTTTTTTTACCTCCGTCTTCACAGACAAAGTCAGCTCCCACACTGCTGCACTGGGCAACACAGTATAGGGAGGAGGTGAGCAGCCCTCAGGGGAGAAAGAACAGGTTAAGGACGATTTAGAAAAGCTGGACATGCACGAGTCCAGGGGTCCAGACCTAATGCATCCGAGGGTGCTGAGGGAATTGGCTGATGTGATTGCAGAGCCATTGGCCATTATCTTTGAAAACTTGTGGCAATCGAGGGAGGTCCTGGACCAATCGAAAAAGGCAAATATAGTGCCCATCTTTAAAAAAAGGGAAGAAGGAGAATCCAGGGAACTACAGACCGGTCAGCCTCACCTCAGTCCCTCAAACATCATTGAGCAGGTCCTCAAGGAAACTATTTTGAAACACTTGGAGGAGAGGAAGGTGATCATAGAATCATAGAATATCAGGGTTGGAAGGGACCTCAGGAGGTCATCTAGTCCATCCCCCTGCTCAAATCAGGACCAATCCCCAGACAGAGTTTTGCCCCAGATCCCTAAATGGCCCCCTCAAAGGATGGAACTCACAACCCTAGGTTTAGAAGGCCAATGCTCAAAACACTGAGCTATCCCTCCCACCTCAGCAACAGTCAACATGAATTCACCAAGGGCAAGTCATGCCTGACCAACCTGATTGCCATCTATGATGAGATAACTGGCTCTGTGGATATGGGGAAAGCAGTGAACATGATATATCTTGACGGTATCAAAAGCTTTGCTAAAGTCTCCCACAGTATTCTTGCCAGCAAGTCAAAAACTATGGATTGGATTAATGGACTATAAGGTGGATAGAAAGATGGCTAGATTGTCGGGCTCAATGGGTAGTGATCAACGGCTCGATGTCTAGTTGGCAGCTGGTATCAAGCGTAGTGCCCCAGGGGTCGGTCCTGGGGCCGGTTTTGTTCAACATCTTTATTAATGATCTGGATGATGGGATTAATTGCATCCTCAGCAAGTTCGCAGAGGACACTAAACTGGGGGTGTGGGGGGGAGGTAGACAAATTGGAGGATTGAGACAAAAGAAATCTGATGAAGTTCAACAAGGAGAAGTGCAGAGTCCTGCACTTAGGATGGAAGAATCCCATGAATCGCTACAGGTTGGGGACAGACTGGCTAAGCAGCAGTTCTGCAGAAAAGGACCTGGGGATTACAGTGGATCAGAAGCTGGATATGAGTCAGAAATGTGCCCTTGTTGGCAAGAAGGCTAACGGCATATTGGGATGCATTAGTAGGAGCACTGCCAGCAGATTGAGGGACATGATCATTCCCCTCTATTCGGCACTGGTGAAGCCACATCTGGAGTATTGCGTCCAGTTTTGGGCCCCCCACTACACAAAGGATGTGGACAAATTGGAGAGTCCAGCAGAGGGCAATGAAAATGATTAGAGGGCTGGGGCACATGACTTACGAGGAGAGGCTGAGGGAAGTAGGCTTATTTAGTCTGCAGAAGAAAAGAGTGAGGGGGGATTTGATAGCAGCCTTCAACTACCTGAAGGGGGGTTCCAAAGAGGATGGTGCTTGGCTGTTCTCAGAACAAGGAACAATGGTCTCAAGTTGCAGAGTGGGAGGTCGAGGTTGGATATTAGCAAATACTATTTCATTAGGAAGGTGGTGAAGCACTGGAATGGGTTACCTAGGGAGGTGGTGGAATCTCCTTCCTTAAAGGTTTTTAAGGCCCGGCTTGACAAAGCCCTGGCTGGGATGATTTAGTTGGTGTTGGTCCTGCTTTAAGCAGGGGATTGGACCTCTTGAGGTCTCTTCCAACCCTAATCTTCTATGATTCTATGATTCTCTCTATGCTTCATGAAACTTTGGATCGAAATGGTAAAAGACAGTTGTGCCCAATTTAATCATGGCATCCTTTAAGAGTGTGATCAATACCACTTAGCAAGGGAGCAGGGATCTAAAAATAGTTTACCTGGGCCACAGGTCACCATAGCTTCCATCTCTGGGGTGAAAATCAAACACTAGTACCTGCAATTTCTACCTGAATTCTTGTCAAATCTTTGACCTTACTTGGAGTAATTTTACACTTCTCTGGCGTAGAATTCTTCACCAACCATAAAACATATCAGTAGCGATAGTGAGGTATAACTCCCCCAAATATGCCCTTTTATTTTTTTAATTTGGTGGGACAGATTTAAATTAGGGACTAAATTCAGGTGCGTTTTAGAATCCCTGTAAGATACCAAATATTAGGTATCTATTAAAAATAGGTATCTTTCTGCAGCTATATCACATTCAACATGGATTTCATTTTCTACACATTTGCAGCAGCTCACCCCTGGGAGATGAAGAGAAATGTCACTTCCATTTTTCCCATCTCTACCTAGATAGGGAATCGCATTTCCCAAATAGTGGGCAACATGCACCTGATTAGGAAGGAGATATCTTTAGGAGCGACCTCCTGCAGGGCCCATGCCACAACTGCTTTGGGAGCCCAATGCATGGGTATTTTGCTTAGTTACAAGTCATTTACTAAGGAATCCTCTTCCCAGCCCTTTAGAAAAAATATTGACCTAACCAACTGAACAACAGGGGGATTGGGATGGTGATGGGGAATAAGGGAAGCCCTCTGACTTACCCTATATTCTTCTGTTGTTACAGAGCGTGAAATGACATTTCCCCCTATCCCTGCCCTGTTCCTGATCTCTGTTATAGTTCAATATTTTTTAAAATGAGGAAAATGGTAGTAAAAATATCTGCTCTCCAGCACAACCTGGAGCAACATCAGTGCAACTGGGAATGAAACAATTTGTTCCCAAAAGGGGAACTTGAGTAAGAATTGGTTTGAAATGGGGGAAACAGTATAACAGTGATGCTCAGGGTTTGTTTAGACTAGGAAAAGTGATGGAGTTTAGGTCAGGTCAAGGGGAAAGCTAATGCCAACCACTGCACCTGGGCTGCATCTGCACTACAACTATAATTGTCTTTTTACACCAAGATCACTAACTTGAACAGCCAACGCCATGTACAGTCTGAGTGGATGTAAGGCACAGGGAGTTTTTGCCTCAGAGTAGCTTGTTGGGATCAAACCTCTCTCCCCCACCTGGAGCCGATGAACATTCCTGGCTGGAGGGGGACACACTCCTACGACTCAAAAGGAAAGGAGTTGATAGAAAAGATCACAGGACTGACTCAGCAAATTTGAAGATGACACTAAACTGGGAGGAGTGGTAGATACGCTGGAGGGTAGGGATAGGATACAGAGGGACCTAGACAAATTAGAGGATTGGGCCAAAAGAAACCTGATGAGGTTCAACAAGGACAAGTGCAGAGTCCTGCACTTAGGACGGAAGAATCCCATTCACTGTTACAGACTAGGGACCGAGTGGCTAGGCAGCAGTTCTGCAGAAAAGGACCTAGGGGTTACGGTGGACGAGAAGCTGGATATGAGTCAACAGTGTGCCCTTGTTGCCAAGAAGGCTAACGGCATTTTGGGCTGTATAAGTAGGGGCATTGCCAGCAGATCGAGGGACGTGATCGTTCCCCTCTATTCGACATTGGTGAGGCCTCACCTGGAGTACTGTGTCCAGTTTTGGGCCCCACACTACAAGAAGGATGTGGAAAAATTGGAAAGAGTCCAGCGGAGGGCAACAAAAATGATTAGGGGGCTGGAGCACATGAGTTATGAGGAGAGGCTGAGGGAACTGGGATTGTTTAGTCTGCAGAAGAGAAGAATGAGGGGGGATTTGATAGCTGCTTTCAACTACCTGAAAGGGGGTTCCAAAGAGGATGGATCTAGACTGTTCTCAGTGGTACCAGATGACAGAACAAGGAGTAATGGTCTCAAGTTGCAGTGGGGGAGGTTTAGATTGGATATTAGGAAAAACTTTTTCACTAGGAGGGTGGTGAAGCACTGGAATGGGTTACCTAGGGAGGTGGTGGAATCTCCTTCCTTAGAGGTTTTTAAGGTCAGGCTTGACAAAGCCCTGGCTGGGATGATTTAGTTGGGATTAGGTCCTGCTTTGAGCAGGGGGTTGGACTAGATGACCTACTGAGGTCCCTTCCAACCCTGATATTGTATGATTCTATGATTCTATGACCCCAAAGAAGGGTGAGCTGCAAAAGGCAGAAGCAGGCAACTCATCTGGGGGAGCTGAGAGACCACGTGAAGATGGTGCAAAAATCATTATATGGGAATTAGCAAATGCGATTTAAAAAAAAAATAAATCTTTGGCCAGCCCTAATCAAGGCATTTATTACAGTTCTCTCTCATGTGGATTTTCTGATGTTTAATAAGGGTTGAGCTTTGATTGAAGTTTTTCCCACACTCAGAGCATCCGTAAGGTTTCTCACCAGTGTGGATTCTCTGATGTGTGGTAAGGGCTGAGCTATCACTGAAGCGTTTCCCGCACTCAGAGCACGTGAAGGGTTTCTCTCCTGTGTGGATTCTACGATGTATGATAAGGTGTGAGTGCTGACTAAAGCTTTTCCCGCACTCAGAGCACATGTAGGGTGTCTCTCCTGTGTGGATTCTCTGGTGTCTAATAAGCGTTGAGCTCAGATTGAAGCGTTTCCCGCACTCAGGGCATCCATAAGGTTTCTCACCCGTATGGATTCTCCTATGTGTGATAAGGGCTGAGCTATCATTGAAGCTTTTTCCGCACTCAGAGCACGTGTAGGGCGTCTCTCCTGTGTGGATTCGCTGATGTCTGATAAGGTTTGAGCTCTGATTGAAGCTTTTCCCGCACTCAGAGCAGGTGTAGGGCGTCTCTCCTGTGTGGATTCTCTGATGTGTGATCAGGGCAGAGCTCTGATTGAAGCTTTTCCCGCACTCAGAGCATGCGTAGAGCGTCTCTCCTGTGTGGATTCTCCTATGTCTGATGAGGTGTGAGCTCCGATTGAAGCGTTTCCCACACTCAGAGCATCCATAAGGTTTCTCACCTGTGTGGATTCTCCTATGTCGGATAACGTGTGAGCTCCAATTGAAGCATTTCCCACACTCAGAGCATCCATAAGGTTTCTCACCCGTGTGGACTCTCCAATGTGTGATAAGGGAAGAGCTCCGATTGAAGCTTTTCCCGCACTCAGAGCACATGAAAGGTCTCTCTCCACTGTGGATTTTCTGATGTGTGAGAAGGTCAGAGGTCCCATTGAAGCTTTTCCCACACTCATGGCATGTGTAGCGTGTTTCTTCCAAGTTGATTCTGTCATGTGTTATAAGGTCTGAGTGGCTACTGAAGTTTTCCTCTGGCATCTGCTGAGTTTCACAGGCGTTTGCTTTTTCTGGGAGTGCACAACTCCCGGACACATTCCCTTTGGATCTTCCTGATAATGTTCCATGTGGTTCTACTTGCTCAGCATCTTCCTGCTGGGGTTTCTCCTCCTCATTCTCACTCACCATCCCATCACCTGATGGGAGACAGAGAGAATCCAGACATAGGTCACTCCCTACACCGGAAAGAAAGGAAATCTCAGAGAGAAGAATGGAAAAAGGGATGAACAAGCCAAAATGTGTGTGGGAGAGATCAAACCTATCAGGAACTGATTTTCCCCAAACCCTTCCCCAAAGGATAGAGGAAGGGATCAGTTTTGGGTCCACATCTCACCAGAACACTCAGGGGCAAGCGAGATCGGGGAGGGACCTGCTGCCAGTTGTCAGTCAGGATAGGTAGGAAGCCATGAGTGACATCTGCCTAATGATTCCATTGTACTGGGAACAATCCTGAACTTGGAGAGCTCACAAGGTCTTTGTAGGGTATCCCAAATGTTTCCTGTGTTCACAGACAGTATGCAAGTTGGTTTAACCAATTCCTCACCTGTGCAGGCAGCTCTCGGGAGCACTTCTTTCTCAGAGCCCTGGAGGTCCGGGACCCCCGGCTCTTCCCCTCGTTCCAGCTGCGAGATCACATCAGGTTTGGAAATTGGAAACCCTACTCCAGGCAAAGAAAACAAGGGAGGTCAGTGGAATTTGTGGGATACTTGTCACAAAGAATATTCCATGGTTTTAACTCCAGCTCAGTTTTAAGCAGTAACATCCCAAGGCCAGCTTCCTTGGTTCAAAGTGGCACGAGAGTTATTATTATTATTATAAATCATATTACCTTAGTGCCTAAAGACCAATTAACACTGGGTCACCATTGTGCTAGGACAAATACAAACACAGAATAGTAGATGGCCCATGCCCTGAAGAATTTACAACCTAAATAGACAAGACAGACACAGAATGCAGGAAGGGGTAGAACCCACTGTTAGAATAGAGATATTCAGGCCTGCCTGTAAAGCCTATACTTTAAGAACTTAGGTGTATTTTTATCAGTTATCTAGTTATAGGGATATAAAAACAAAGAATCAAAATCACAGTCCGCCTGTGTCTGGGCCTTCTCTCACTAGGATAGTCTGAGGCCTTGTTCTTTGCTAAGCAGCAGGGGCAGCCATAAGCTGGGAAGCGTACGGTCACATCCCAAACCCGTCACACTGAAATAAGGTGGTATTGGGCTGTTGGGCACTATCCGGACAGGATCATCTTCCTATCACCACCAGATAAAGAAACAGATCTTAAGAGGGTTAACGAAAACTTAGTTTGATAGCATCCTGTCTGGCAAGAAATCACTTCATTATCAATGGTTGTGGTTGGGAAACCCTCATTTCTCTCTGTTTTATCTTTATGGCCCCCACTTTTCTATTGTTAACCTGTCTGGTTCGCTAATTGTTTCTATCTGCTGTATAATTAATTTTGCTAGGTGCAAGTTAATTAGGGTAGTGGGATATAATTGGTTAGAGAATTATGTTACAATATGTTAGGATTGGTTAAGTTAAATTTCAATAAATGATTGGTTAAGGTATAGTTGAGAATATTACTATATAAACTGGGGTTAAACAGGAGGGGGAAGGGAAAGGACAGTTACCTGTTCCGTAACTGGTGTTCTTCAAGATGTGTTGCTCAGGTGTATTCCACAGTAGGTGTGCGTGCTCGCCACGTGCACTGGTGTCGGAAGTTTTTCCCTTAGCAGTACCCATATAGGGGAGCGCCGCTGCGACCTCTAGAGTGGCACCTCTACATCGCGCTATAAGGGGAGCTGCGCACTCCCCCCACCCTCGGTTCCTTCTTGCCGGACAACTCCGAC
The DNA here is from genome assembly GCA_003942145.1 of Platysternon megacephalum. NCBI lineage: Eukaryota > Metazoa > Chordata > Testudines > Platysternidae > Platysternon > Platysternon megacephalum. Next base: position 14,000 of record QXTE01000652.1, on the reverse strand, counting down.
AGAGGGGAAGGAGGGCGGGATGTGGAATACACCTGAGCAACACATCTCGAAGAAGACCAGTTACGGAACAGGTAACTGTCCTTTCTTCTTCTAGTGATTGCTCCTGTGTATTACACAGTAGGTGACTCCAAGCTATATCTGATGGAGGCGGGTAGGAGTTTAAGGGTTTCCGGGACGCAGTACCACCCTACCAAATCCGGCGTCAACCCTCCCTTGGGAGACGATCGCATAATGCGAAGAAAATGTGTGGACAGAGGACCACGTGGCAGCCCTACAGATGTCCTGGATCGGGACATGGGCTACATAGGCAGCCGATGAGGCCTGAGCTCTTGTTGAGTGCACCCTGACCATCGGTGGTGGGGGAACCCTTGCCAGGTCATAGCATGTGCGTATGCACGAGGTGATCCAACGGGAAAGGCGCTGGGTGGAAATTGGTTGCCCCGTCATACGCTCAGCCGATGCAACGAACAGTTGCGAGGATTTCTGGAACAGCTTGGTCCGGTCCAGGTAGAAGGCCAGTGCCCTACGCACATCGAGCGTGTGAAGGCGACGTTCCTCGTTGGAGGAATGGGGCTCAGGACAGAACACCGGGAGGAAAATGTCCTGTTCCATATGGAAGGCGGAGACCACCTTCGGAAGGACTTGGAAGACTGTATATGGGGGTTCCGAGGTCAAGGCCCTGAGCTCCGAGACACGCTGGGCTGACGTGATAGCTACAAGGAATGCTACCTTCCATGACAGGTGAGACGAGGAACACGTGGCCAAGGGTTCAAAGGGAGGTCCCGTGAGACGGGATAACACTAGGTTTAGGTCCCATTGCGGAACGGGGGACCTAGCATATGGGAATGAATGGTCCAGGCCTCTTAGAAAGCGGGAGGTCATAGTGTGAGAAAAGACCGATTGGCCCTGCACCGGCGGGTGGAAGGCCGACATGGCCGCCAAATGTACCCTGACAGAGGCGGGAGCCAGCCCTTGGGTCCTAAGGGACAGGAGGTAATCAAGGATAATCTGGAGCAGTGCGGACGATGGGGAGGTTCCCCGCTCCACCGCCCACCTAGAGAATCTGGACCACTTTGCCAGGTACGTCCGTCATGTGGACGGCTTTCTACTTTCCAGCAGGACTCATTTGATGTCCTCTGAACACCTCCCCTCCTCCTGATCTAACCACTGAGCAACCACGCTGTCAGGTGGCGCGCGGCTAGGTTGGGATGGAGGAGGTGGCCCCCTTCCTGGGAGAGGAGGTCCGGGCGAAGCGATAGCCTGCGGGGGGGAGGGGGGGCCGCTAAGAGGTGCAGGAGGGTCCCGTACCAGTGTTGTCGGGCCCAGTCCGGGGCTATGAAGATAACCCGCGTCCTGTCCGTTTTTATTTTTTGCAGGACCTTGCCGATCAGGGGGAAGGGTGGGAAGGCATAGAAAAGCTGGCCTGACCACTGCAGGAGGAAGGCGTCCGAGATCGCCTCCTTCCCCACTCCTCCCCTAGAGCAGAACTGGAGACAGCGCCGGTTCTGGTCGGTTGCAAAGAGGTCGACCTGGGGAACTCCCCACTCTTGGAAGAGCTGGTGGGTGACCTCCGAGTGGAGCAACCACTCGTACTGGTGGGAGAAAACCCTGCTGAGGTGATCGGCTCACACATTGCGGACGCCAGGTAGGTGGAAGGCTCGCAGGGAGATATCGTGGGCTATAGAGAATTCCCATAGGCTCAGGGCTTCCAGGCATAGGGCCGAGGAAGGAGTCCCGCCTTGCCTGTTGATGTAGTACATCGCAGCGGTGTTGTCCGTAAGGACTCTGACCACCTTCCCACGAAGGTGCATGCTGAAAGCTACGCACGCCAACCATATTGCCCTGAGCTCTCTAGCATTTATGTGGAGGGACAAGTCCGAGGCTGACCATCTCCCTTGGGTATGAATGTTCCCTATATGAGCTCCCCATCCCAGATCCGAGGCATCTGACACCAGGTCTAATGACGGGGAGGGTTCCCGGAAAGGGACCCCTTGCAGCATGTTGCTCGGGAGGGACCAGCATTGTAGGGAGGCAACTCCCTGGGGCGGTACCGTGATAACCTTGTCCAGCCCGTCCCGGGCCTGGGAGTACTGAGAGGCTAGCCAGAGCTGGAGGGGCCTCATCCTGAGCCTGGCATGGCGGACCACGTATGGGCATGCCGCCATGTGCCCGAGGATCTGAAGGCACTCTCTTGCCGTTGTCACAGGGAAGGCCGTGACCGAGGCAATGAGGCCTTTGAGGGTCTCGAACCTGCCCAGAGGGAGAGAGGCTGTGGCCCTTAAGGAGTCCAGCAGCGCCCCTATGAATTCTATGTGCTGAACTGGGACTAACGTAGATTTGTTCTCGTTCACGACTAGGCCGAGATCTGCGCATGTGGACAGGAGCAGTTCCACATGGGCCTGCACCTGGGACCGAGAGCTGCCCTTGAGAAGCCAATCGCCCAGGTATGGGAAGATCTGCACCCCTTTTCGCCGGAGGTAGGCCGCTACCACTGCCATGCACTTGGTGAAAACCCTGGGTGCCGTGGATAGACCAAACGGGAGGACCATGAACTGGTAGTGATCCCGCCCCACCAGGAACCGGAGGAAGCGCCTGTGCCCTTTGAATATATGGATATGGAAATACGCTTCCTGAAGGTCCAGGGCCGCGTACCAATCCCCCGGGTCCAGGGAGGGAATGACAGAGGCCAGGGACACCATGCGGAACTTGGAGCGGACCATAAACCGGTTGAGATCCCGTAGGTCCCGGATGGGCCTGAGCCCCCCTTTTGCCTTTGGGATCAGGAAGTACCGGGAGTAGAAGCCTCTGCCCTGGGAGTTTACTGGTACTCTTTCCACCGCCCCCAGATGGAGCAGACGTGCCACCTCCTGCCCCAGGAGGCGAGCATGTTCCGGGTCCCCAGGGCTGGACAGGGACAGGGGGTGGCAAGGTGGGGGTGAGGTGAACTGCAACATGTAGCCCTTGGAAATGGTGTTGAGGACCCATTGGTCTGATGTCATATGGGACCACTCCACTCGGAAGGCAGACAATCAGATGCAGAACACAAACTTTATTAATTGGGGGCATTCCCTGGCAACAGGCCTGGTGCCCCTCTGCAAATAGTCAAAACCGCCTCTTTCCCTGCCTCTTGCCCTTGTCTTGCCCTGTGGGGCAGACATTGAGACCGACGTCTCTGGTCTCTCAGCCTCTTGGACGGGAGCTCATATCTGCTCCGTGCAGGTGGAGCCAAAGTTTGCGGCCTGGGCTTGTCCTTAGCTGGCGGGACGTAGAGGCCCAAGGTTTGCAGGGTGGTATGGGAATCCTTCATCCTGTGCAGATGGACATCCGTTTGGTCCGCAAACAGTGCTTTCCCGTCAAAGGGCAGGTCCTGCATGAGGGACTGGGCCTCCGCCGACAGCCCACGATGAGGAGGAGCCACGATGCCCTGCGCATTGAAATGGCAGAAGCCATCGAGCGGGCTGCTGTATCGGCCGCGTCCGACGACGCCTGGAGGGTTGCTTTTGCCGCTGCCGCCCCTTTCTCTACCAGAGCCTTGAAGTCCTTTTTGTCCCGCTCCGGGAGGAGAGGTCCAAACTTTGGTAGGGACCCCCATAAGTTAAAGTCATCCCAGCTCAGTAGGGCCTGATGATTGGCCACCCTGAGCTGGAAGCTTGCCGAAGAATAAACTTTCTTGCCAAAAGTATCCAGTCTCCTGGCGTCTTTATCCTTGGGGGTAGGCACGGGCTGGCCTTGTCCTTCTCAGTGGTTTACCACCAGAGAGTTAGGTGCTGGGTGGGAATAAAGGTACTCATGGTCCTTAGCCGGCACGAAGTACTTCCTCTCCACCTTTTTGGAAATGGGGGCCAAGGAAGCAGGAGTTTGCCACAGGTAGTGGAAATGTTGGCTACTTCCTGATGGAGGGTGCCGAGGACGACAGCACATTGAAAAGGGAGTCAGACGGGCCCTCCATCTCCTCAGCCTGGAGCTGGAGGTTGGACGCCACCCTCTTAAGGAGGTCTTGATGTGCCCTGAAGTCCTCCTGTGGAATGGGCGGCGGTGCCGTAATGGCATCATCCGGTGCTGGAGAGGGGGCCAGCGCAGAGCCGAGTGTCTCAGGCGGTACCGGGGGGTGTCGGTTCCAGGTTGGAGTCTGGGCGCGGGGCCACTAGCTCGGGACCTGTTGACTTGTCCCTCTGCCAAGAAGGNCTGGGCTGACGTGATAGCTACAAGGAATGCTACCTTCCATGACAGGTGAGACGAGGAACACGTGGCCAAGGGTTCAAAGGGAGGTCCCGTGAGACGGGATAACACTAGGTTTAGGTCCCATTGCGGAACGGGGGACCTAGCATATGGGAATGAATGGTCCAGGCCTCTTAGAAAGCGGGAGGTCATAGTGTGAGAAAAGACCGATTGGCCCTGCACCGGCGGGTGGAAGGCCGACATGGCCGCCAAATGTACCCTGACAGAGGCGGGAGCCAGCCCTTGGGTCCTAAGGGACAGGAGGTAATCAAGGATAATCTGGAGCAGTGCGGACGATGGGGAGGTTCCCCGCTCCACCGCCCACCTAGAGAATCTGGACCACTTTGCCAGGTACGTCCGTCATGTGGACGGCTTTCTACTTTCCAGCAGGACTCATTTGATGTCCTCTGAACACCTCCCCTCCTCCTGATCTAACCACTGAGCAACCACGCTGTCAGGTGGCGCGCGGCTAGGTTGGGATGGAGGAGGTGGCCCCCTTCCTGGGAGAGGAGGTCCGGGCGAAGCGATAGCCTGCGGGGGGGAGGGGGGGCCGCTAAGAGGTGCAGGAGGGTCCCGTACCAGTGTTGTCGGGCCCAGTCCGGGGCTATGAAGATAACCCGCGTCCTGTCCGTTTTTATTTTTTGCAGAACCTTGCCGATCAGGGGGAAGGGTGGGAAAGCATAGAAAAGCTGGCCTGACCACTGCAGGAGGAAGGCGTCCGAGATCGCCTCCTTCCCCACTCTTCCCCTAGAGCAGAACTGGAGACAGCGCCGGTTCTGGTCGGTTGCAAAGAGGTCGACCTGGGGAACTCCCCACTCTCGGAAGAGCTGGTGGGTGACCTCCGAGTGGAGCAACCACTCGTACTGGTGGGAGAAAACCCTGCTGAGGTGATCGGCTCACACATTGCGGACGCCGGGTAGATGGAAGGCTCGCAGGGAGATATCGTGGGCTATAGAGAATTCCCATAGCCTCAGGGCTTCCAGGCATAGGGCCGAGGAAGGAGTCCCGCCTTGCCTGTTGATGTAGTACATCACAGCGGTGTTGTCCGTAAGGACTCTGACCACCTTCCCGCGAAGGTGCATGCTGAAAGCTACGCACGCCAACCATATTGCCCTGAGCTCTCTAGCATTTATGTGGAGGGACAAGTCCAAGGCCGACCATCTCCCTTGGTTTTGAATGTTCCCTATATGAGCTCCCCATCCCAGATCCGAGGCATCTGACACCAGGTCTAATGACGGGGAGGGTTCCCGGAAAGGGACCCCTTGCAGCATGTTGCTCGGGAGGGACCAGCATTGTAGGGAGGCAACTCCCTGGGGCGGTACCGTGATAACCTTGTCCAGCCCGTCCCGGGCCTGGGAGTACTGAGAGGCTAGCCAGAGCTGGAGGGGCCTCATCCTGAGCCTGGCATGGCGGACCACGTATGGGCATGCCGCCATGTGCCCGAGGATCTGAAGGCACTCTCTTGCCGTTGTCACGGGGAAGGCCGTGACCGAGGCAATGAGGCCTTTGAGGGTCTCGAACCTGCCCAGAGGGAGAGAGGCTGTGGCCCTTAAGGAGTCCAGCAGCGCCCCTATGAATTCTATGTGCTGAACTGGGACTAACGTAGATTTGTTCTCGTTCACGACTAGGCCGAGATCTGCGCATGTGGACAGGAGCAGTTCCACATGGGCCTGCACCTGGGACCGAGAGCTGCCCTTGAGAAGCCAATCGCCCAGGTATGGGAAGATCTGCACCCCTTTTCGCCGGAGGTAGGCCGCTACCACTGCCATGCACTTGGTGAAAACCCTGGGTGCCGTGGATAGACCAAACGGGAGGACCATGAACTGGTAGTGATCCCGCCCCACCAGGAACCGGAGGAAGCGCCTGTGCCCTTTGAATATATGGATATGGAAATACGCTTCCTGAAGGTCCAGGGCCGCGTACCAATCCCCCGGGTCCAGGGAGGGAATGACAGAGGCCAGGGACACCATGCGGAACTTGGAGCGGACCATAAACCGGTTGAGATCCCGTAGGTCCCGGATGGGCCTGAGCCCCCCTTTTGCCTTTGGGATCAGGAAGTACCGGGAGTAGAAGCCTCTGCCCTGGGAGTTTACTGGTACTCTTTCCACCGCCCCCAGATGGAGCAGACGTGCCACCTCCTGCCCCAGGAGGCGAGCATGTTCCGGGTCCCCAGGGCTGGACAGGGACAGGGGGTGGCAAGGTGGGGGTGAGGTGAACTGCAACATGTAGCCCTTGGAAATGGTGTTGAGGACCCATTGGTCTGATGTCATATGGGACCACTCCACTCGGAAGGCAGACAATCAGATGCAGAACACAAACTTTATTAATTGGGGGCATTCCCTGGCAACAGGCCTGGTGCCCCTCTGCAAATAGTCAAAACCGCCTCTTTCCCTGCCTCTTGCCCTTGTCTTGCCCTGTGGGGCAGACATTGAGACCGACGTCTCTGGTCTCTCAGCCTCTTGGACGGGAGCTCATATCTGCTCCGTGCAGGTGGAGCCAAAGTTTGCGGCCTGGGCTTGTCCTTAGCTGGCGGGACGTAGAGGCCCAAGGTTTGCAGGGTGGTATGGGAATCCTTCATCCTGTGCAGATGGACATCCGTTTGGTCCGCAAACAGTGCTTTCCCGTCAAAGGGCAGGTCCTGCATGAGGGACTGGGCCTCCGCCGACAGCCCACGATGAGGAGGAGCCACGATGCCCTGCGCATTGAAATGGCAGAAGCCATCGAGCGGGCTGCTGTATCGGCCGCGTCCGACCACGCCTGGAGGGTTGCTTTTGCCGCTGCCACCCCTTCTTCTACCAGAGCCTTGAAGTCCTTTTTGTCCCGCTCCGGGAGAGGTCCAAACTTTGGTAGGGACCCCCATAAGTTAAAGTCATCCCAGCTCAGTAGGGCCTGATGATTGGCCACCCTGAGCTGGAAGCTTGCCAAAGAATAAACTTTCTTGCCAAAAGTATCCAGTCTCCTGGCGTCTTTATCCTTGGGGGTAGGCACGGGCTGGCCTTGTCCTTCTCAGTGGTTTATCACCAGTGAGTTAGGTGCTGGGTGGGAATAAAGGTACTCATGGTCCTTAGCCGGCACGAAGTACTTCCTCTCCACCTTTTTGGAAATGGGGGCCAAGGAAGCAGGAGTTTGCCACAGGTAGTGGAAATGTTGGCTACTCCCTGATGGAGGGGCAGGGCCACACGGCCTGGTGCCGAGGACGACAGCACATTGAAAAGGGAGTCAGACGGGCCCTCCATCTCCTCAGCCTGGAGCTGGAGGTTGGACGCCACCCTCTTAAGGAGGTCTTGATGTGCCCTGAAGTCCTCCTGTGGAATGGGCGGCGGTGCCGTAATGGCATCATCCGGTGCTGGAGAGGGGGCCAGCGCGGAGCCGAGAGTCTCAGGCGGTACCGGGGGGTGTCGGTTCCCAGGTTGGAGTCTGGGCGCGGGGCCACTAACTCGGGACCTGTTGACTTGTCCCTCTGCCAAGAAGGGGAGGCCAAAGGAGCCTGGGATGCTCCGGCCACTGAGCCTGGGACGCTCCGGCCACTGAGCCTGGGACGCTCCGGCCACTGTCTGGGCGGGCATCTGCGGCCACAGTGCCCATTGACACCACTGTCCTTGCCACCGTGCCCCTTGCCACTGATGGATTTGGGGGCCCGGTGGCGCCATCTGTTCCAGCTGAGCCGCACGACCTGGTGATGGGCGGCTGGGTGCCGATGCTGAGATCACCGTCGAGCGCACGGTCTCACAGGAGCGGCGAGGGCGACTGTGCCTACAATGGTGCCTTCTGCGGGACCGGGACCTCGACGCCGAGGACCGGTACCCATCGGAAGTGTTGCTCCTGTACTCGTCCCGGTGCCAGGAGCTACGATGTTCCGGTGCCGGTAAATTGCGAGAGGAGTCCCGAGTGCGATGCCTGGCAGAGCGGGAACTTGAGTGGGAGCGTCGACGTTGTTGTGTCGGGACCGGCTGCGGTAGCTGCGAGGCGAGGAAGAGTGTCTGCGGCGCCTGTAACGGTGCCTGCGCCCGTTGCTACGCAGCGTGGAGGGGCCTCGAGACTCCCGTTCGAGTGGCGAGCCGGTCAACCTGACTGGTGTAGAGGGCTGGCGTGAGCCGCAAGACGACCACGTCAAACGAGGTAAGGAGCCGTTCTCGGAGCGGGAGCTGCGCCGTGCCGGGGAGGTCTGATGAGCAGCCAGCGGCAGCTTGCCTTGGGACCCAGGGACTGACACCGGCGGTGCCCCGGGTATCGGTAAGCTCAAGATGTCTCACGCGACCTGTGAAGCCTCCGGCGTCTACGGCATCCTCCCCGCAGGGGAGGCATGCGCGGACAGAACCGGGCTGCTCTGCTCAACACGAGTCGGAGGCCTAGGGCCCGGTGGGGATCGAGGGCTGCCCGGCTTGGGACCAGCCTCACCCCTCTCCTTTTCTCGGTGCCGCTGTGAGATGGAAGTCTTCCCTTGCTTCTTGGAAGGGGAGCGGTGTCGGATAGTGGAGGGGACTTCGCTATGCACCGAAGACGTGGTGCCGGGCGCCAAGTCTGCTCGGCGTGCCGGGGTAGGGGCCAGCGCCGATTCCATCAGGAGAGCGCAAAGCCTGATGTCCCTCTCCTTCTTAGTCCACGGCTTGAATGATCTGCAGATCTTGCAGCACTCACTCACGTGAGTTTCGCCCAAGCAGCGGAGACACTCAGTGTGTGGATCACTTCTGGGCATAGAACGGCGACAGGAGTCGCACGACTTGAAGCACTACTAAAATTAACTGTACCACTAAGGTCAACTAGAGAAACTGCAGCAAGGCTGGAGCAAGACGTTCCGACTACCTTCACTGGCGGCAAGGAGAAACTGAGGGTGGGGGGAGTGCGCAGCTCCCCTTATAGCGCGGTATAGAGGCGCCACTCTAAGGGTCGCAGCGGCGCTCCCCCGTATGGGTACTGCTAAGGGAAAAACTTTGACACCGGTGCACATGGCGAGCATGCACACCTACTGTGGAATACACAATTCCAATTTCTTCTTTGAGTGATTGCTCATGTTTGTTAAGGGGGCGGGAACAAGGAATGGGGAACAGNCGCAGCTCCCCTTATAGCGCGGTATAGAGGCGCCACTCTAGGGGTCGCAGCGGCGCTCCCCCATATGGGTACTGCTAAGGGAAAAACTTCGACACCGGTGCACATGGCGAGCATGCACACCTACTGTGGAATACACGATTCCACTTTCTTCTTTGAGTGATTGCTCATGTTTGTTAAGGGGGCGGGAACAAGGAATGGGGAACAGTGACACAGGCAAGGCTCTGCGGTGTTAGAGTTGGGAAGGCGGATCCTTGCAACAAAGCCCGTTGCCAACTCTGTCCACATATCTATTCAAGGGACACCATTATAGGACCTAATTCACATCAGCCACGCCATCAGGGGCTCGTTCACCTGCACATCTACCAATGTGATATATGCCATCATGTGCCAGCAATGCCCCTCTGCCATGTACATTAGCCAAACTGGACAGTCTCTACGCAAAAGAATAAATGGACACAAATCAGATGTCAAGAATTAGAACATCCAAAAACCAGTAGGAGAACACTTCAACCTCCCTGGATGCTCAATTACAGACCTAAAAGTGGCAAATCTTCAACAACAAAAACTTCAAAAACAGACTCCAACGAGAAACTGCAGAACTGGAATTAATTTGGAAACTGCACACCATTAAATTAGGCTTGAATAAAGACTCGGAGTGGATGGGTCATTACACAAACTAAAAACTATTTCCCCATGCTAATTTTTCGCCTACTGTTACTCACACCTTCTTGTCAACTGTTTGAAATGGGCCATCCTGATTATCACTACAAAAGTTTTTTTTTTCCTCCTGCTGATAATAGCCTACCTTAATTGACTAGTTTTGTTAAAGTTGGTATGGCAACCCCCATTTTTTCATGTTCTCTGTGTGTGTGTATATATATATCTTCCTACTGTATTTTCCCATTGCATGCATCAGATGAAGTGGGTTTTAGCCCACAAAAGCTTATGCCCAAATACAGGGGTTCTCAAACTGGGGGTCGGGACCCCTCAGTGGGTCGTGAGGTTATTACATAGGGGGGGTCATGAGCTGTCAGCCTCCACCCCAAACCCCGCATTGCCTCCAGCATTTATAATGGTGTTAAATATATAAAAAAAAGTGTTTTTAACGTATAAGGGGGGGTCGCACTCAGAGGCTTGCTGTGTGAAAGGGGTCACCAGTACAAAAGTCTGAGAACCGCTGCCCAAATACATTTGTTAGTCATAGAATCATAGAATATAAGGGTTGGAAGGGACCTCAGGAGCTCATCTAGTCCAACCCCCTGCTCAAAGCAGGACTTAATCCCAACTAAATCATCCCAGCCAGGGCTTTGTCAAGCCTGACCTTAAAAACCTCTAAGGAAGGAGATTCCACCACCTCCCTAGGTAACCCATTCCAGTGCTTCACCACCCTCCTAGTGAAAAAGTTTTTCCTAATATCCAATCTAAACCTCCCCCACTGCAACTTGAGACCATTACTCCTTGTTCTGTCATCTGGTACCACTGTGAACAGTCTAGATCCATCCTCTTTGGAACCCCCTTTCAGGTAGTTGAAAGCAGCTATCAAATCCCCCCTCATTCTTCTCTTCTGCAGACTAAACAATCCCAGTTCCCTCAGCCTCTCCTCATAACTCATGTGCTCCAGCCCCCTAATCATTTTTGTTGCCCTCCGCTGGACTCTTTCCAATTTTTCCACATCCTTCTTGTAGTGTGGGGCCCAAAACTGGACACAGTACTCCAGGTGAGGCCTCACCAATGTCGAATAGAGGGGAACGATCACGTCCCTCGATCTGCTGGCAATGCCCCTACTTATACAGCCCAAAATGCCGTTAGCCTTCTTGGCAACAAGGGCACACTGTTNCCCATGGTGTGAGAGTTGTACCTGTGCACATTGGGGTTCCCAAATTATATGATAATTTTACAATAATCTTACTGGGCCTGATCTTGGGACAAGAACCTGTTTATCCTCAAGTTATAATTATATATATCCAACTTTGGGCCAGGCTACATCATTTATTGGAATTATTAATAAATCAGTGATGTAAATCATGAGTATTAATGCTTGATGCTTAATTATGGACTTCCCAAAGGCCACATATGGGTTGGAGGAGCTATTGACATTCTGGTAATCAGAGTAAAGGAGCAGGTATGGTATATCGCCAACCTATTACCACAAGAAAGCAGATAAAATACCTCTCCTAGTTACCAGNAAAGCAGCTATCAAATCCCCCCTCATTCTTCTCTTCTGCAGACTAAACAATCCCAGTCTCTAAGGTGCCACAAGTACTCCTCGTTCTTTTTGATCATACATATACTAACCAATAGAAAACGGACACCTTAAGGGGAGGAAATACAAATAAGGACCTCTTGAATATGCATTGGACATGGCAGCGTCAGCTTAACCTACTCTAAAAGTAATATCCCAGGGGCAGCAGAGGGTAGAGAGATGTAGACCTTGGGAGGGGCCAGAATGATTTGCCACCGGGGAAGATGAGGACAATGACAGTGATGAGAAAGATAATGGTTCAGTCTGTAAGATAATGGTTCAGAAGGTTAAG
>QXTE01000651.1:151106-162088 GCA_003942145.1 Platysternon megacephalum | reverse complement strand
GTCAGACTAGATGATCATAATGGTCCCTTCTGATCTTAAGTTCTATGATTCTATGAGATTGGTGGAGCAGGGGTCACAGTGGGGGCTGACTGGGGAGCCCTCTGCTAGTACTGAGCCCTCTCATCTCATTGCCCTCCCTTCCAATCAACTAGCCACTGTGGCTACCTCCCGCCCTCTCTCAATTGCTTCTTCCCTGCTTGAGCCCAGCAGGGAACGCAGCCAGAGGAGAGCCGAGCAGGCCACCTGAGTCCTGACGGTTCGAAGCCAGGCTCTGCAGTCTCTAGGTCCTATCCCAGTGCAGCTGGATGCTGCAGTGAAATGGTGGCTGAGCAGCAGGTTGGCATGACTGCCCTGCCAAGTGTGTCACTGTCATGCAAGGTGTGTAACACCTGGCAGTCCTCCCCACGGAGCCCAGGCATGTGGGGGGCAGCACCTCCTCCACATAGGTGAGGGGGAAGCCTGGCTCTTGCCCCGGCTCCCCAGCTGGTTAAATCTGGTGCTGTCTCTGCAAACAGCTGCTTCTCCTCAACAGGCAGAAAGGGAAGTAGGAGGGAAGGTGCAGTTGCAGCGGCACACCACAGCTCTCCTGAGCCTGGCACGGGTTCTTGCTTCAGCTCTACCCATCCACAGGAAGGGACAGCCTCCTTGTGGTCTCCTCCAGAGCTCGGGACTGTCAGGATTGCGCTCCAGGCACTCTGTAAACCCTGGGACAGGGGGATGTGAGCGCAAATGAAGGAGAAGGAGTCACAGTAAAACAAGGTAAAGAATAGAAGAGACAGGATGGGTTTCCCAAGGGTTTCTTGCTAGCTTCTTCTACTGTGGCTGAAATGAACATGTGTGATTCTTCACGTGTCCTGAAGCTGAGAGCATGGTGGGTGTAGCCTGTGCCCCATGTAGCCGGATAAAGGACAGACGAAGACATCCGAGTTCATGGATCTGCCTTTGGACAGCTGGGAAAACTCCTCATAGTATTTAGCACCTGTCTCTGTGAGGGCAGAGTCAGCTGGGGTGGCACGAGGCCAAGGGAACGAGGGAAAAGGGTGGAAAATGGGCTGGGAGGTGGCGTGAACACCATATTCAGTGACATTATTGGCCCGCTGGGAGGATTTGAGGACTGGCCCTGGCCCTAAGGTTAATTGAGTTTGAGACCCCTGCATTAGATGTTTGGGTCATAAGGTGTATCCTTCAGCTTCTCTTCTGGTTAGAATTGCGAGCTGCACGCTGACCAAATATAGTTACAGTCAGTGGGACACAGCAGCAGGTTTTTCTAGAAAGCTGCCCCCTGACTTAATGGATGAGTTGAATTCAATTTGCTCAGGTCAGCTCATTGCCAGAACCTCTCTTCAAGCAGCTGTAGGCCATGTCCACACTACACAGTTTGGTCGACATAAGGCAGCTTGTACACACTGCAGTGCTCCTCCTGCTACGCTGACATTGTAAAACCACCGCGACGAGAGGCAGAGAGCCTAGGGTGGTGTAGTTAGAGCGACACAGTGTCAGTGTAGACCCTGCGTTATTTACATCGACCTAAATGGCCTCCAGGAGGTATCCCACAATGCCCTCCATGACCGCTCTGGTCACCAGTTCAAACTCCGCTTCCCAGAAGCCAGGTACACAGGTGAATGCCCCTTCCCTGTTAAAGCCCCAGGAAGTTTAGAACTTGCTCTTCCTGTTTGCTCTGTGTAGAGAGCTCACATAGCAACTGCCCAGCTGAGCCTGGGCTCCGTGCAGCAAACGGGCTCCTGCCTGGAGTACACGGGAGGTGGTGGTGGATCTTCTGGCTTTGCAGGCACAGCTCCACTCCAGCCGCAGGGACTTGCTTAGGGCATGGAGGGGAAGGGCTATGAGGGGACACGCAGCAGTGCCGTGTAAAACTCAAAGAGCTGCTCTGGGGCGGAGGGGCTGGGGTCAGGATGGCAGTGAATATGCCCCCATGGAGCTCCTCCTATCGCCTGGTGTTCATAACACATAGCACATGACTGAAGAGCAGTGCAGGATCCAGGCTTTCTGACACTGAGGGCTGGCTCACAGGTTACCAGAGCAGTTGAAAAGCAGCTGGAAACCTAGTAGGAAACCCATGGAACAATGGGATTGAGAAACCTGCATCATGTGACGCTGAATGAGGCATTGCAAACCCTTCCCAAAACATCCTGCAGCCAGTTGCACAGTGGGATAGCTACCCACAGTGCTCTGCTCTCTGTGTCAATGCAAGAGCTACTGTGGAAGTGCTCAGTCAACACAAGGAGCTAGTGTGGACATGCAACAGCAGCTTAATTACAGAGGTGGCTGTATGTCAACATAATTTAAGTTGACTTAACTTTGTAGTGTAGACATAGCCTTAGACTTGGCTGATTCGGGGGCTAGATCAGTGGCAACTGGGATTGCCATAAGGAGAGGATGCTTAGGATTAGATGCTTCAGGATTATCAAAAGAGCTACAGCATGTGGTACAGGTTTTAATGCTTGATGGAAGAGACTTGGTTACTAAAGAGACGACTAAGGGGGGCTATGCTAGAGGTCTATAAAATCATGACTGCTGTGGAGAAAGGAAATAAGGAAGTGTTATTTACTCCTTCTCATAACACAAGAACTAGGGGTCACCAAATGAAATTAATAGGCATCAGGTTTAAAACAAACAAAAGGAAGTATTTCTTCACAGATTACCAGTCTGTGGAACTCTTTGCCGNACAGAGGTGGCTGTATGTCAACATAATTTAAGTTGACTTAACTTTGTAGTGTAGACATAGCCTTAGACTTGGCTGATTCGGGGGCTAGATCAGTGGCAACTGGGATTGCCATAAGGAGAGGATGCTTAGGATTAGATGCTTCAGGATTATCAAAAGAGCTACAGCATGTGGTACAGGTTTTAATGCTTGATGGAAGAGACTTGGTTACTAAAGAGACGACTAAGGGGGGCTATGCTAGAGGTCTATAAAATCATGACTGCTGTGGAGAAAGGAAATAAGGAAGTGTTATTTACTCCTTCTCATAACACAAGAACTAGGGGTCACCAAATGAAATTAATAGGCATCAGGTTTAAAACAAACAAAAGGAAGTATTTCTTCACAGATTACCAGTCTGTGGAACTCTTTGCCGGAGGATGTTGTGAAGGCCAAAACTATAACAGGGTTCAAAAAAGAACTAGATAAGTTCATGGAGGATAGGTCCATCAATGGCTATTAGCCAGGATGGGCAGGGATGGTGTCCCTAGCCTCTGTTTGCCAGAAGCAGGTAATGGGCGACAGGGGATGGATCACTTGATGATTACCTGTTCTGTTCATTCCCTCTGGGGCACCTGGCATTGGCCACTGTTGGAAGACAGGATACTGGGCTAGATGGACCTTTTGATCTGACCCAGTATGGCCGTTCTTATGTTCTTATGTTTTTATGTACTAAAACAGATGACACTCCCAAAAGATTCTTGGGCCACGCTTTGATCTCTGGGCTTTTGTCCTTCCAACTTTAAAATAAACAGTATAAACCTCAGTATACCGCTTGTCAGCAATCTCATTCGTCTTCCTCCTGGTATCACCAAAACAACCAGTTCGGTTCAGGAAGGGACAGAGGTTCTTAATGTGGAAACCAACTTCTCCATTCACTTCTCAAGCATCCCAATAGCAGAAACAACAAATTTGAGGCTTCAGTTGAGGATACCAAGCCAGCCTATGTGGATCTGCACCTTTCTCCCCCATCCCACCCCACCCCCGTTTGGTTCCCCCCTCTCTTCAGGGAGGCCTGAACTGCAAGAACCTCAGATCCGTGGGACTTGCAGGTCATTCAATAGAGGTTTGCCCGACAATGTCATATCATTCTCTCTCCCTCCCATCAACCTAAAGAAATCACATTTGAGTCCATCCCAATCCATAGAGTTTATAGGCGCTCCTGGATTCCAGTCTGGCAAGGACTCATCTCTCTCACCTCTCACACCCACAAACACTGATAAGAACTGGTTTGAGGTTACTAGGTTGCATGGCCTCTTCCACTCAGGTGACCCTCTTTGCCAGATTGGGACAGATCTCTTCAGTCCTGGATAACATCTGAGCCTGAACCAATGTATCGGGATTCCTCAGTCGATTCTTTTGTCCCTTTGTTGGTGGTTAGATTAGGACTACGTTTGTCAAGGAATAGCTGGCTGATCTCTCCCACCCAGACACTAGTCACCAATGCATCCACAAGCAGCTTGGGTGCATATCTGGCTCAATTCCACAGTCACAGCCTGTGGACCTCTGAAGATCCATCAGCTCGCAGTATTGGAGCCGAGGGTGATTTGTTACGCCTGCAAATTGTTCCTACCACTGTCGAGAAACCAAGCAGTGACAATATTAAACAGACAATGCCACAGCAATGTATTGTATAAAGAGACAGAGGAGCCAGATCAGACCCCCTCTGTCAAGAAGACATTCTACTCTGGGAATGGTGCCTCAGTCACCACATATATCCCATAGTGAGCCATCTCCCAGGGAATCGAAGGTTCTAGCAGATAAACCAGTTGGACCCTGAATGGCTGGTGCAGTTTTCAGCCTCCCACTCTCAGTTTGTGGGTATCCCAACTTCCTCACTCACAGTCTGTGGTTCCAAGAGTCCAGCAAAATCAAGGGCCCGGTTTCATAGACAGCTGGGGCTCTACCTCCTGCCCTGCTATAATGATGTCAGCAGCTAGGACAGGGAGGCCTCACCAGAGTCACTAGGCTGATGTAGACGGTCGCTATGGATTCCTCTGCTCCCGCTGGAGCGCACCCAACTGCTCTCACTCTGATGCCCCGTCTGCTGGCCTGTGGTTGAATCCAACTGCGCTTTGTGCTGCCTGCTGGGGGCTGTGGTTGGGCCCAATGGCTGCCTGGCTCTGCTTGCTGCTCAGGTGAACAGAACTGCTGCTGGGCTCTGGCCTCTGCCTCGCTGGCTAGACAACTGGCCCCTCTGGTGAGCTCTGCCCGCATACAGCAGGGACAGATCATGGCTCAGCTTTTTCAGATAACAGGGGATCAGCGGCCTTGGGTACCCATCAGAGTCCCTGTCACCCCCCGGAGAGGTGTTCCCAGCAACAACCCAAGAATGATGCAAATTCCTGCTCTTTGCCCTCTAGTTTTGTCCAGGGCCTCTTACCACCCTCCCCCTCGGCAAACATCAGCGATTGTTAGGGTGACGCCACACCCAGTCATTGGCCAGGCTTTGCCCAGGTGGGTTCCCAACAGGATCATCTTGAAAATATGGGCTCCAAACACAAAACTTAGTGCAATTATACCCAATGTCCCCAAACTACCCGCAGTTACAGTAATAGGCAAATAAGGTACTGCCTCTCTCAGTCCACTCCCCGTGCTCTCCAATAGATGGCACTAGAGAACACAGCTGATATTTAAATGAGGTGCTGCCTCACTCATTTAATTCCCCTTGCTCTCCCACGGGGTGCCTTCAGAGAGCTCACTGATACCTCCCTCCTCTGGTAGGTTCAGGCCTCACGGCTGACATTTCACCCATGTCTCCAATTCCCAGGATGCTACAGACAGAGAGGTCGGAGCGGGCTCAGCTGATCCTGGTGGCCCCAGTGTGGCCTTATCACTTCTGCTATCCAGACCTACTGCATCTATCCAATCATAAATTCGTAACTCTTCCGCCTCTGCCAGACTTAACCGCGCAGGGTGCAACCTCCCTCTGCATCCCTGTTCACCGCTGGGCCTGGGAACCCTCTGGTTATCATCGCTGGGTAAAGGCTGTTCTCATGACATACAGAGCATTATCACGGAAAGTAGAAAACCTTTGACTACGGAGCAGATTTGGCTAAACTGAGGAGTTTTTCCCTATGGATGCATTCCGCTCCTCTTCAATCATCTATTCCACCCATCCTGGACCATCTTCTGTTGCTAAACAAGTCAGGACTTTCACTTAATTTGATGAGTGCACCTACCTGAGATTTCGGTCTTTCATCCTCCTAGTCAAGGTTCCTTGGGTTTTTCTCAGGCACCAGTCATAGGATTCCTTACGGATTTATTGCTCCTGTATCTGCCAATAAGAGAAATGCCAACTTCTTGGGACTTAAACTTAGTTCTCCCTTCACTTGTGGAGCTCCCTTTGGAAGCTCTGGCCCACTGTTCTTATTGTCATTTATCAATTAAAGTGGCATTTGTTGTGGCAATCGTTTTGGCATGTACAGTAAGTGAGATCCAGGCATTTATGCCTGCTCCTCCATATGCAGTATTCCTTGCAAACAGAGTAACTATGTAACCTCACCCTCGGTTTATCCCTAAGATTGTCTCAAACTTTCATATTAATCAATACATACACTTACTGGTATTTTGTCCAAGGCCTCACCTGTCCCTGGATGAGACAAGGTTATGCACCCTAGAATAAGAGCAGTTAGAAAATCTCCTAGACTCTTTGCAGCGTATAGCAGTGCATTAAAGGGTAAACCAACCTGCTCTCAGAATTTATCCACATGGATTGTGGATTGCATCAAGATTTCTAACATCATTAATAAATTACAACTCATAGACTTTAAGACTTTAAGGCCAGAAGGGATCATCGTGCACATTACAGGCCATAGAACCTCACTCAGCCCTCTTGTGATAGACCCCTAACCTCTGGCTGAGTTACTGAAGTCCTCAAATCATGATTTAAAGACTTCAAGTTACGGAGAATCCACCAGTTACACTAATTTAAACCTGCAAGTGACCCGTGCCCACGCTGCAAAGGAAGGCAAAAAACCGCCAAGGTCTCTGTCAATCTGACCTGGGGGGAAATTCCTTCCTGAACACCAAATACGGTGATCAGTAGGACCTTGAGCATGTGGGCAAGATCCACCAGCCAGAAACCTGGGAAATAATTCTCTGTAATAACTGGTTTCAGAGGAGCAGCCGTGTTAGTCTGTATCCGCAAAAAGAACAGGAGTACTTGTGGCACCTTAGAGACTAATACATTTAAATAAATAAATGTGTTAGTCTCTAAGGTGCCACAAGTACTCCTGTTCTTTCTGTAATAACTCAGAGCCCTCCCCATCCAGTGTCGCATCACCACCACTGGAGATATTTGCTGCTAGCAGTCGCAGATGGGCCACATGCCATTGTAGGCAGTCTCATCATATGAGCCCTGCCATAAACTTATCAAACTCAGACTTGAAGCCAGTTAGGTTTTTTACCCCCACTACGCTCTTGGAAGGCTGTTCCAGAACGTCACTCCTCTGCTGGTTAGAAATATTTGCCTAATTTCAAGCCTAAATTTGTTGATGGCCAGTTTATAACCATTTGTTCTTGTGTCCACATTGGCACTTAACTCTTCTCCATCCGTGCCATTTATCCTTGGATGTATTTATAGAGAGCAATCATATCTCCCCTTAGCCTTAGTTTGGTTAGGCTAAACCAGCCAGGCTCGTTGAATCTCTTCCCGTAAGGTAGGTTTTCCATTCCTCAGATCATCCTATGAGCCTTTCTCTGCACCTGTCCCAGTTTGAATTCATCTTTCTTGAGAGAACAGAATTGCACACAGTATTCCAGATGAGATCTCACCAGTGTCTTGTATAACGGTACTAATACTTCCCTGTCTCTACTGGAATTACCTCGCCTCATGCATCCTTGGACTGCATTAGCCTTTTTCATGGCATCACATTGGCAGCTCATAGTCATCCTGTGAGTGACCAATACACCCAGGTCTTTCTCCTCCACTGTCACTTTCAACTGATATGTCCCCAGTTTGCAGCAAAAAATTATTGTTGTTAGTTAGTTAGTAAGTGTATGATCTTGCACTTTGCATTATTAAATTTCATCCCATTTCTATTACTCCAGTTTTCAAGGTCATCCAGATCTTCTTGTACGATATTCCAGTTCCCCTCCGTATTGGCAATCCCTCCCAACTTTGTGTCATCCCCAAATTTTATTAGCGCAATCCCACTTTCTATCCCAAGGTCATGAATAAAAATGTTAAATGAGATTGGTCCCAAGCTGGATCCCTGAGGAACTCCACTAGTAACCGCCCTCCAGACTGACAGTTCACCTTTCAGTATGTCCCGTTGTAGTCTTCCTTTAACCAGTCCCTTATCCTCCTTTCAATTCTCATGTTAATCCCCATCTTCTCCAATGTAACTAATAATTTTCCATGTGGAACTGGGTCAAACTGGGCCTTATTGGAATTGAGGTAGATTAGATCTACTGCATTTCCTTTGTCAAAAAAAATTGGTTATCTTCTCAAAGAAGGAGATCAGGTTGGTCTGGCATGATCTACCTTTTGTAAAACCCTGCTCTATTTTATCCCAATTACTGTTTACGTCTATGTCCTTAACCACTTTCTCTTTCAAAATTTGTTCCAGCTACCAGATCAAGCAATTGCTCATTTTACCAGGCCCAAGTTACCTCAGCAGCAGGCTTCAGTAAACTCCCAATCATCTAAATCTGTAGAGCAGCAACATGGTCCTCAGTATATACCACAAAACCTTACTCTTCAGTATCAGCATTTAGAGCGGATACTCAGCTTCTGCAAGCCATGTGCAGATGGGCTCCCAGCTCCCACCACCTAATTCACCAAACTGCTGGTAAATCCCCGTAAATGGGTGACACGTAGACACGGGTGGCAGGTGGAGCCCCCCCTTCAGGGAGGCTAGCCCCTGGTTCTGCCCCTTTCACCCATGGCCGGAGCCCCAAGACTCCCCCACCACTGCTGGCTGAAGCCCCAAGTCCCCCCCCCCACCTGCCTGAAGGAGCCCCGAGCCAGCCACAGCTGTGCAGCGCCTCCCCTCCCCAGACCACAACCTGCCCTGGGGAAAAGCATCTCACTCTCACGAAGATGCTTTTGCTATGTCCGATGCAGGTTCCAGGGCGGCTGAGGAGGCGGTATTTGCTACTCAGCTTCCTGGGTTCCTCAGTAATCTCTCTGGAGTTCAGGGAAGTTACTGATGAACCCAGGAAGCTGAATAGCACATACTGCCTCCCCAGCCGCCCCAGAACCTGCATGGGGCATAATAAAACAAAAACTTCCCTTCCCCCAAAACCCTGCAACCAGGGGTCTGGCCACCGCAGCAGCACCGGGGAGGCAGAGCCTCCCCTGGCCTGTTATACCCGCCACCCATGGACGCGGGCAGGAACTGGAAGAGGAAGAAACAATGACTTACTTTATACAATACAAACTGTTGCTCTTTGAGATGTTCTGTGTTCATGGATCCCACAACCCATCCTCCATCCTTGCAGCTCAGAGACTCCTCTGGAAACTGTGGATGGCAAAGGACCTGAGGGTGAAGGGTCACGCTGCCCCCTTATGCCTGTGAGGTGGGATGCAAGGGCATGAACTGCTGTTTGAACTCCCGAATTCCTGGGCAAGGGGCACTGCCACTCCCTAGGTGGGAGCCACATGAACAAAACATCTCCAAGAACAACAGTTACTATCGGGTAAGTAACCGTTTCTCCTAGTGGGGTATTGCACTTATCAGTAGTCTTCTACTGCCGCAGCTCCCAGACTATGGTCCATGGAGCCTTTCCTGGTTCTTTGCAGATTGAAACATTCTGAAAAGCATGCAGTGCGGGTTGGGAGGGAGCTGTTCGCATGGGAATCTTTCTCTGTAAGTGCCCTAGGAGGAAAGAACTAGACAAGCCCAGTTCTAAGTGTATTTCTCTGTGTTTACCTGTATCTTCTTGGAAGTTTAACAATGTAACCAGATTAGCTTGTAGATGCTAATTCCCTTTCATGTCTTAATAGCATTATATTATGCATGCGGATGGTTCAGTTAACCTTAACATCAAAGATGTAAGCTACTGTAGGACTCAATAATATTATTTACTTTGTCGCTAATTATCTAGGCTATAATCAACTGTCTTGATAGTTTGAATGGCTAATTGCCTTATGTAAATGAATGCCACTAGTTTACCTGTATATGCATAGGAAATAAAAGTTTAGCTTCTAAGCAGCAATATGCGCTGCCTATTCTTCATCCAGGAAAGTTCTGCTGTGACAATTGCTGTCAAGAGGCTTATCAGCTTGCTAGAAAACTATACAGAAAAAGCCCCGGATCTGATCCTTTTTATCTCAGGTCTGCTTAAACTTTGACAGGGACAGTCTAAGCCACAAGACTGAGGTCTCCAGGTTTACTCTGGATTTACCCTGGGATTCTCATGAAAGAATTTGAACAAACTCTGCACTTGGACTGCCTATTGGAGTATAATCTTTTAAATTGATTCCAGAGAGATTTTATAAATCAGTAGCCTTGCCATCTCCACTGTGAAACTGACCTAAGGACTTTTCCCATACCTGTATGTATATTGATCTATTAACCACTGCAACTCTCTCCTTTTTGTTTCTTTCTATGGCCTGGTCTACACTACGATTTTAGTTCGAATTTAGCAGCGTTATAGCGAATTAACCTTGTACCCGTCCACACAACGAGGCCATTTAATTCGATTAAAAGTGCTCTTAAAATCGATTTCTGTACTCCTCTCCGACGAGGGGAGTAGCGCTGAAATCGACATTGCCGGTTCGAATTAGGGTTAGTGTGGACGGGATTCGAAGGTATTGGCCTCCGGGAGGTATCCCACAGTGCACCATTGTGACCGCTCTGGACAGCAATCTAAACTCGGATGCTCTGGGCCGTTGGACAGGAAAAGGCCCGCGAACTTTTGAATTTCATTTCCTGTTAGCCCAGCCTGGTGAGCACAGGTGACCACACAGAGCTGAACAGCACAGGTAGCCATGCAGTCCGAGAACCGCAAACGAGCACCAGCATGGACCACACGCGAGGTACTGGATCTGATCGCTATATGGGGAGAGGATTCCGTGCTCGCAGAACTGCGTTCCAAGAGACGGAATGCAAAAATTTTCGACAAGATCTCCAAGGGCATGATGGAGAGAGGCCACAATCGGGACTCCTATCAGTGCCGTATTAAGGTGAAGGAGCTCCGACAGGCCTATCAGAAAACCAAGGAGGCAAACGGACGGTCCGGGGCAGAGCCGCAGACATGCCGCTTCTACGAGGAGCTGCATGCAATTCTCGGGGGGGCCGCCACCACTACCCCA
>QXTE01000651.1:83506-149529 GCA_003942145.1 Platysternon megacephalum | reverse complement strand
CAGCACTGAAACTTGTTTTCAGAGCTTCTCTGATGCGCACCGCTTCCTGGTGTGCTCTTCTAATCGCCCTGGTGTCTGGCTGCGCGTAATCAGCGGCCAGGCGGTTTGCCTCAGCCTCCCACCCCGCCATAAAGGTCTCCCCCTTGCTCTCACAGAGATTGTGGAGCACACAGCAAGCTGCAATAGCAATGGGGATGTTGGTTTGGCTGAGGTCCGAGCGAGTCAGTAACGAGCGCCAGCGACCTTTTAAACGTCCAAAGGCACATTCTACCACCATTCTGCACTTGCTCAGCCTGTAGTTGAACAGCTCCTGACTACTGTCCAGGCTGCCTGTGTATGGCTTCATGAGCCATGGCATTAAGGGGTAGGCTGGGTCCCCAAGGATAACGATCGGCATCTCAACATCCCCAATGGTTATTTTCCGGTCTGGAAAGTAAATCCCTTGGTGCAGCCGTTTAAACAAACTAGTGTTCCTGAAGACGCGGATGTCATGAACCCTTCCCGGCCATCCCACGTTGATGTTGGTGAAATGTCCCCTGTGATCCACCATTGCTTGCAGCACCATTGAAAAGTACCCCTTGCGGTTTATGTACTGGCTGCCCTGGTGCTCCGGTGCCAAGATCGGGATATGGGTTCCATCTATCGCCCCACCACAGTTAGGGAATCCCATTGCAGCAAAGCCATCCACAATGAGCTGCACATTTCCCAGAGTCACTACCTTTGGTAGCAGCAGCTCAGCGATTGCTTTGGCTACTTGCATCACAGCAGCCCCCACGGTAGATTTTCCCACTCCGAACTGATTACCGACTGACCGGTAGCTGTCCGGTGTTGCAAGCTTCCACAGGGCTATCGCCACTCGCTTCTCAACTGTGAGGGCTGCTCTCATCTTGGTGTTCTGGCGCGTCAGGGCAGGGGAAAGCAAGTCACAAAGTTCCAGGAAAGTGCCCTTACGCATGCGAAAGTTTCGCAGCCACTGGGAATCGTCCCACACCTGCAGCACTATGCGGTCCCACCAGTCAGTGCTTGTTTCCCGGGCCCAGAATCGGCGTTCCACAGCGAGAAGCTGCCCCATTGCCAACATGATCTCCAAAGCGCCGGGGCCCGTGGCGCGAGACAATTCTGTGTCCATGTCCATGTCCGCATCACTCTCGTCGCCGCGCTGCCGTAGCCGCCTCCTCCTCGCCTGGCTTTTCTGGTCCTGGTTGAGCATAAACTGCACTATAATGCGCGTGGTGTTTACAATGTTCATGACTGCAAACTTGAGCTGAGCGGGATCCATCCTTGCCGAGGTATGGCGTCTGCTCAGTTCAACAAGGAAAAAAGGCGCGAAATGGTTGTCTGCCGTTGTTTTCACGGAGGGAGGGGGAGGATGTTCCCAGAACCGCCCGCGACAATATTTTTTGTCCCATCAGGCATTGGGATCTCGACCCAGAATTCCAATGGGCGGGGGGGACTGCGGGAACTATGGGATAGCTATGGGATAGCTACCCACAGTGCAATGCTCTGGAATTCGACGCTAGTCTTGGTACATGGACGCGCACCGCCGAATTAATCCGCTTACTGTGGCCGCGTACAATCGAATTTATACAATCGGTTTCAAAAAATCGAATTCCGTAAATTCGGACTAATCCCGTAGTGTAGACGTACCCATATTAAAACATTTAGTTTTAATTACTAAAGGGTTGACACCTGTGTGATTATTGGGTAAGATCTGAGATTCATATTGAGCTGAGACTCATATTGATCAGCATCTGGTTCTTTAGGACTGGTGGACCAAACATCTGGGGAATCCGGTTTTCAGTAACCACTCACTATATTAGACTTGGCTGTCTAGATGGGGATCAAGAGCTGGAATGCTTAAAGGGGACTGTATTTTACTTCTTGGTAACCAGTCTGGTATTTCAGAAGCTGTTTTCTTACGGGCTTGGTGAATCTAATTCTAGAATAAACTACCAGTTAGGGAGATTGTCTTCCCTATTCCTTGCAGTCTGCCCTGAGTGTGGCATTCTCCATGTAGCCCCTCCAGACACTCAGTCACAGTACATCTCTTCCATTTCCCTTTTCCTCTGGTAAGTGGCTAATCCCCAGTCTACAAGGGCACCAAGCCTGCTCGCCATTGCTTTAAAATGTCTCCAGATAGGATTTTTTAAAAAACATTTCCCTTTAACTTCTCAGCGGCTAGTCTACAAGATGCTCCCAGTGTTGTAATGAATCCGCGGGGCACAGTGGTGAGGTCCAGGCTTGTTTTTCTCTGAACTGTGAGCAAATGAAGAGCGGGTTGGAGAATGAAAAAATGATTCCTGAATGATGCTTGTGCCAATCAACAGAAAAGTCAGTCAAATAAACTCTCTGTGCATATTATTCACCCAGCTCTCAACAATGATCTCCATACTGAATGTCATGGAGACTACTCACCTGGGCAGGGACTACTCATCTGAGTGCAGATTTGCAGGGTTGATCTCTCAGTGGGAGTTGAGGCCACTCAGCACCTCACAGGATCTCAGCACCTCCGTTTGGAAATCAGGCCCTATGAGACCGACCCCAGCTTTATGCCACTGTTCGCCCTGGTTATAATCAGGGGGCTATGCCAAGAGTAGCTGAGCTGGACATTTCCATAGGCCTGTGCTGGGGCTGATCCATCTTGCTCTTGTATATTTATTATTAAGAAATTTGGGGGGGGGGGAATGATTAAAATAAGAATCTCGGACCAATTCACCCCCCTGCTGATCTAGTGACAGTGTGGAGGCAAAACTGGGTGACTGGCCAACAAAATGGCAGATGAAATTCAATGTTGATAAATGCAAAGTAATGAACATTGGAAAACATAATCCCAACTATACATATAAAATGATGGGGTCTAACTTAGCCGTTAGCACTCAAGAAAGAGATCTTGGAGTCATTGTGGATAGTTCTCTGAAATCGTCCACTCAATGTGCAGCGGCCGTCAAAAAAGGGAACAGAATGTTGGGAAGTCATTAGGAAAGGAATAGATAATAAGACAGAAAATATCATGTTGCCTCTATATAAATCCATGGTACGCCCACATCTTGAATACTGCATGTAGATCTGGTTGCTCCATCTCAAAAAAGATATATTGGAATTGGAAAAGGTTCAGAAAAGGGCAACAAAAATTATTAGGGGTATGGAACAGCTTCCATATGAGGAGAGATTAATAAGACTGGGACTTTTCAGCTTGGAAAAGAGACGACTAAGAGGGGATATGGTAGAGGTCGATAAAATCATGAATGGTGTGGAGAAGGAAATAAGGAAGTGTTATTTACTCCTTTTCGTAACACAAGAACTAGGGGTCACCAAATGAAATTGATAGGCAGCAGGTTTAAAGCAAACAAAAGGAAGTATTTCTTCACACAGCGCACAGTCAACCTGTGGAACTCTGTGCCAGAGGATGTTGTGAAGGCCAAGACACTAACAGGGTTCAAAAACGAACTAGATAATTTCATGGAGGATGGGTCCACCAATGACTATTAGCCAGGATGGGCAGGGATTCAAAATCATGCTCTGAGTGTCCTTAGCCTCTGTTTGCCAAAAGCTGGGAATGGGCGACAGGGGATGGATCACTTGATGATTACCCGTTCTGTTCATTCCCTCTGAAGCACCTGGCATTGGCCACTGTCGGAAGACAGGATACTGGGCTAGATGGACCTTTGGTCTGACCCAGTATGGCCATTCTTAGGAGGCCATAGTGAGTTCAAGTCCGCATGGCGCCAGGAAAATTAATAGATTCATAGATTCCAAGCCCAGCAGAGACCACTGTGATCATCTAGTCTGACCTCCTGTATAGCACAGGCCGGAGACCTGACCCTAAATAATTCCTAGAGCAGATCTTATAGAAAAACAGCCAATATTGATTTTTAAATGGCCGGTGATGGAGAATCCATCACAACCCCTTGGTAAATTGTTCCAATGGTTAATTACCCTCATTGTTAAAATTTATACCTTTTTTCCAGTCTGAATTTGTTGAGCTTCATCTTAGAGCCGTTGGATTGTTAGACCTTTCTCTGAAGAGCTCATTATTAAATATTAGTTCCCCCTGTATATACTTATAGGCTAATAAAGTCACCCTTAACCTTCTCTTTGGTAAGCTAAGTAGACCGATCTCCTTGAGTCTATCACTATCAAGCAGGTTTTCTAATCTTTTAATCACTCTTGTGGCTCTTCTCTGATCCCTCTCCAATTTACCAAGATTCTTCTTGAATTGTAGGCACCAGAACTGGACACAGGATTCCAGCAGCGGTCGCACTAGTGCCAAATACAGAGATAAAATAACCTCTCTGTTCCTACTTGGGATTCCTGGTTTAAACATTCCAGGATTACATTATCTGGTTTTGGCCACAGCATCACACTGGGAGCTCATGTTCAGCTGATTATCCACCACGACCCCCAGATCTTTTTCAGAGTCACTGCTTCTCAGGATAAAGTCCCTCATTGTGTAAGTGTGGCCGACATTCTTTGTTCCTAAATGTATACATTTATATTTAGCTGTATTAAAATGCATATTGTTTGCTTGTGCCCAATTTACCAAGTGATCCAGATCTCTCTGAATCAGTGACCTGTCCTCTTATTCATTTACCACTCCTCCAATCTTTGTGTCATCTGCAAACATTATCATTGATGGTTTTATGTTTCCTTCCAGGTCACTGATAAAAATGTTAAATAGCCTAGGGCCAAGAACTACCCCACTAGAAACACACCTGCTCGATAATGATTCCCCATGTATAATTACCTGCTGAGACCTATCAGTAAGCCAGTTTTTAGTCATTTAATGTGTGCCATGTTCATTTTATATTGTCAGGATTCTTTTTGTTCCTAATATATTTTAAAAATTCCTTCCTATTGTCCTTTGCTTTGTTGGCCATATATTTCTCTTTGTGTCCCTTATTAATCTTCTACAGTTCATAACTTCTGATTTATATTCATTACTATCAATTTCCCTTTTCTTCCATTTGGTATATATTATTTTTTTATTTTTTATAGCTGCCTTCACTTCCCCTCTAAATCAGGTTGGTTTTTTAACCAGCACAGCTTTCTTCCTCAGTTGTGGGATTGTGGCTTTTTGTGTGTCTAGAAGGTGTTCTTAAACAATTCCCAATTATCATTCATATTTTTCTGCTTAAATTCTTCCTCCTAGCTGATTTGGCTCATAATTGTTATTGGCTTTGTGAAACTGGTGCTGTTAAAGTACCAAGTATATATATTACTGGTCTGGAGTTTATTGTGCTTGCACATTACAAATGTGATCAAGTCATGATCACTTGTACTTAAGCTACCATTAATTTTTTTTTAACTATTTATTTAGGAAGTTTTAACAAGTTTACAAATCCTTGCCATGTAAATATCAGAAACAAAACAATCATTACAACAATTAGCTTTTGTTTAAAGAGACGTTATACAGGAATATAGTCATCAGATCTTTCTATTTAACAGGATGTTACCATATTACAGTGTGAGCACCATTTCAACACCTATGTTGTTTCTAGTGAGTTTATCAAAAAATGAGTGAAATAGAGTCATAGAGTCATAGACTTTAAGGTCAGAAGGGACCATCATGATCATTTAGTCCAGGGGTCGGCAACCTTTCAGAAGTGCTGTGCCGAGTCTTCATTTATTCACTCTGATTTAAGATTTCGCATGCCAATAATACATTTTAATGTTTTTAGAAGGTCTCTTTCTGTAAGTCTATAATATATAACTAAACTATTGTTGTATGTAAAGTAAATAAGGTTTTTAAAATGTTTAAGAAGTTTCATTTAAAATTAAATTAAAATGCAGATCCCCCCGGACCTGGGCAGTGTGAGTGCCACTGAAAATCAGCTTGTGTGCCGCCTTTGGCACACGTGCCATAGGTTGCCTACCCCTGGTCTAGTCTGACCTCCTGCACAACGCAGGCCACAGAATCTCACCCACCCACTCCTGTATCAAACCCCTAACCTATGTCTGAGCTGTTGAAGTCCTCAAATCATGGTTTCAAGACTTCAAGGTGCAGAGAATCCTCCAGCAAGTGACCCGTGCCCCACGCTGCAGAGGAAGGCGAAAACCCCCCAGGGCCTCTGCCAATCTGCCCTGGAGGAAAATTCCTTCCCGACCCCAAATATGGCGATCAGCTAAACCCTGAGCATGTGGGCAAGACTCACCAGCCAGACACCCAGGAAAGAATTATCTGTAGTAACTCAGATCCCACCCCAGCTAACATCCCATCACAAGCCATTGGGCATATTTACCTCCTAATAATCAAAGATCAATTAATAGCCAAAATTATGCTATCCCATCATACCATCCCCTCCATAAACTTATCAAGCTTAGTCTTGAAGCCAGATATGTCTTTTGCCCCCACTGCTCCCCTTATGTATGTTTGTCAGATCAGACATGTCTGTCAAATGTTAATATTCAAAAAAATTGGACAGCTATACTGGTTCTTTTGCAGGCTACCATTAATTTTTAGTTCCGTGATCTCTCTTAATCTCTTAGGACAAGGTCTAATAGAGAATTCCCCCATGTTGGTTACAAGACTTTTTGAGTTAGGAAATTGTCATTTCTAATGTTTGAAATTCCAAGGATGTTTTAGTGCTGGCAGCATGAGACCTCCAGCATGTGTCACTCAGATTGAAGTCCCCCATGATCACGTAGCTTTTCCCCTACACATTATAGATAGGTGTGTAAGGAGGCACCTAGTGTGATTTGGTGGTCTGTAGTACACACCAATTAATACCCTGGTCTGTGCTTTATCTGTTAGGACATTGCTCCATAAGCATTCCAGATCATTTTCTTCTGAGTTATCAGTGACTTGGAAACAGGTCATGGCATTTTTGACAGAGTGCCACTTGCCCTCCCCTTTTGCCTTTTTGATCCTTCCTACATAGGTGTGACGGGGCAGCCCTGCCCTGCACTAGCCCCAGCGGCGTCAGACCAGTAGCTCTGACGGAGGAAGTCCCGCCCTGTTCGTACTGGGCATGCTCCAAGTGCTCTGGGAGTATAAAAGGAGGGAATTCAGCTCAGTCTGGGCTGGCGGCCGCAGGGGAAGGACCTAACTGGGAAGCTCCTGCAGAGGACCAGCCAACGCTCTTGAAGCTGCTGGGAACGGAGGCTTCTACAGGCTGGCACAAACCCCTACTGCGGGAGGAATCGGGGAGGCGACGGACCCGGAGACCCGCGGAGAACCTTGGGATTAGTGGGAGACCCCAACTCCCAAGCCAGTAGGAAGCGACCCCGGGGGGGGTGACGGACTGATACCTTGCCCCCGGTGAGCCTCAGCGTGTTTCAGTAGGACCCCCCTACTGAGCCATTAGTAAGGTCCTACTGCCCTGCAACGAGGGCTCATTCTATGGACTCTGGCCACTAGGCCGTGCTGCCCTGCAACGAGGGTTCATTCTATGGACTCTGGCCACTAGGCTGTGCTGCCCTGCAACGAGGGCTCATTCTATGGACTCTGGCCACTAGGCCGTGCTGCCCTGTAACCAGGGGCAATTCTATGGACTCTGGCCACTAGGCCGTGCTGCCCTGTAACGAGGTGCGTAAACCCTCACAATAGGTTACAACCATTGATTTCAACATTCCAATCATGCAAATCATCCCACCAGGTGTCAGCAATACAGCATGCTCCCAATGATCCGAATGACCTGGGGGACATGGATTTTATTCGGATAATCGAGAGGGCAGGAGCCATTGAGCCATTCAGCAGCAGGGTGGCCTCCCCTTGGCCAGGGCCGCCTCCTCCTCCTCCTCTCAGCCCTGGCTGGGGGTCTCTGCTCGGCCTGCTCTCTCTCTCTCATGACAGTAGGGGTGGAGAGGGCTCCCTGCGCTGCCACAGGAGCCATTCAGCTGCAGGGTGGCCTCCCCTCAGCGGGGGCCCATCCTCCTCCTCACAGCCCTGATCGGGGTCTCTGCTGTATTATCTGAGGGTACGTCTACACTACGGGATTAGTCCGAATTTACGGAATTCGATTTTTTGAAACCGATTGTATAAATTCGATTGTACGCGGCCACAGTAAGCGGATTAATTCGGCGGTGCGCGTCCATGTACCAAGACTAGCGTCGAATTCCAGAGCATTGCACTGTGGGTAGCTATCCCATAGCTATCCCATAGTTCCCGCAGTCCCCCCCGCCCATTGGAATTCTGGGTCGAGATCCCAATGCCTGATGGGACAAAAAATATTGTCGCGGGCGGTTCTGGGAACATCCTCCCCCTCCCTCCGTGAAAACAACGGCAGACAACCATTTCGCGCCTTTTTTCCTTGTTGAACTGAGCGGACGCCATACCTCGGCAAGGATGGATCCCGCTCAGCTCAAGTTTGCAGTCATGAACATTGTAAACACCACGCGCATTATAGTGCAGTTTATGCTCAACCAGGACCAGAAAAGCCAGGCGAGGAGGAGGCGGCTACGGCAGCGCGGCGACGAGACTGATGCGGACATGGACATGGACACAGAATTGTCTCGCGCCACGGGCCCCGGCGCTTTGGAGATCATGTTGGCAATGGGGCAGCTTCTCGCTGTGGAACGCCGATTCTGGGCCCGGGAAACAAGCACTGACTGGTGGGACCGCATAGTGCTGCAGGTGTGGGACGATTCCCAGTGGCTGCGAAACTTTCGCATGCGTAAGGGCACTTTCCTGGAACTTTGTGACTTGCTTTCCCCTGCCCTGACGCGCCAGAACACCAAGATGAGAGCAGCCCTCACAGTTGAGAAGCGAGTGGCGATAGCCCTGTGGAAGCTTGCAACACCGGACAGCTACCGGTCAGTCGGTAATCAGTTCGGAGTGGGAAAATCTACCGTGGGGGCTGCTGTCATGCAAGTAGCCAAAGCAATCGTTGAGCTGCTGCTAAAAAAGGTAGTGACGCTGGGAGATGTGCAGCTCATTGTGGATGGCTTTGCTGCAATGGGATTCCCTAACTGTGGTGGGGCGATAGATGGAACCCATATCCCGATCTTGGCACCGGAGCACCAGGGCAGCCAGTACATAAACCGCAAGGGGTACTTTTCTATGGTGCTGCAAGCAATGGTGGATCACAAGGGACGTTTCACCAACATCAACGTGGGATGGCCGGGAAGGGTTCATGACGCCCGCGTCTTCAGGAACACTAGTCTGTTTAAACGGCTGCAACAAGGGATTTACTTTCCAGACCGGAAAATTACCATTGGGGATGTTGAGATGCCCATCGTTATCCTTGGGGACCCAGCCTACCCCTTAATGCCGTGGCTCATGAAGCCATACACAGGCAGCCTGGACAGTACTCAGGAGCGGTTCAACTACAGGCTGAGCAAGTGCAGGATGGTGGTAGAGTGTGCCTTTGGACGTTTAAAAGGTCGCTGGCGCTCGTTACTGACTCGCTCGGACCTCAGCCAAACCAACATCCCCATTGCTATTGCAGCTTGCTGTGTGCTCCACAATCTCTGTGAGAGCAAGGGGGAGACCTTTATGGCGGGGTGGGAGGCTGAGGCAAACCGCCTGGCCGCTGATTACGCGCAGCCAGACACCAGGGCGATTAGAAGAGCACACCAGGAAGCGGTGCGCATCAGAGAAGCTCTGAAAACAAGTTTCAGTGCTGCCCAGGCTCCTGTGTGAAAGTTATGTTTGTTTGTCCCTGTTGAAAACCCGCCCACTTGATTCACTCATTCCCTGTAAGCAACCCACCCTTCCCCCTTCCCCCTTCGATCCCAGTTTTATTTAAAAAAAAATAAAGTCAGTGTCGTTTTCAAATTACAAATCAAGAACTTTTTATTAACGGGGGGTAATGAACATAGGGAGAGAAATAACCAGGTAGTCCGGGTGGGGTTTGGGAGGAGGGTAGGAGTGAAGGAACAGGGCAGGAACAACATTCAAAATAATGAGAGCCTTTTGCTCGGGCTCTCTAATGGGGTGGACTGGCAGGTTGCACGGAGCTTCCCCCCCCGCGTTCTTACACGTCGGGGTGAGGAGGCTACGGGACTTGGGGAGGGGGGAGGGCGGTTATAGAGGGGCTGCAGCGGCACCCGGTAATCCGGCAGCTGCCGTTCCTGGAGCTCCACCAGACGCCGGAGCATGTCTGTCTGATCACGCAGCAGCCCCAGCGTTGCATCCCGCCACTTCTCCTCTCGGGCGTCCCTCCTCTCCTCGCGTTCGTCCCTTCTCTCCTCACGTTCATCCCTTTTCTCCTCCCGTTGGTCCCTCATGTCCTCCCGCTGGTCCCTCTTCTCCTCACGGTCACTGGCCTCTTGACGGAATTTCAATACAGTCTCCTTCCAATCGTTAAAATTAGCTCTCTCATCCCGGGTCGACTGCATTATTTCCGAGAACATATCGTCTCGGGTGCGCCTCTTTCGCCTCCTTATCTGGGAGAGCCTTCGTGCTGGGGGCGGGAGGATGGAAGAATTTGCAGCTGCAGTAGGAGGGAAAAAAAGGAGAGAAGTATGTAAAAAGATACATTTTATAGAACAATGCTTATACTCTTTCACGGTGAACACTTTTCACATTACATAGCAATGTACAAGGTCGCTTTTTGCATCTTATATTGAGTGCCCGCGGCTTTGGTGTTAGAGATCACAGCAGACGCAGGGCCGGGCAACAGATTTCGGCTTGTATGCAGCCATGGTAAGCCATTGTCCTGCTGCTTCTGCATTAAATCAGCGCCCTCCTTTCCCATAGCAAGCAAAGCCCTTTACGTGCTGCGGTTTCCCTGTTACCGTGCAGCATCAGATAACATAACAACCACCCCCCACCCACCCATTCAATTCTGTGGGATGACCCCCTCCCCCCACCACGTGGCTGGTACCATGGAAGATCCATGCAGATCGCAAACTAGCCCCCCCATCCACTTCTGTGGGATGATCGCGTTACCCCTCCCCCCACCACGTGGCTGGTATCAGGGAAGACCCCTGCTAGCCAAACGCGAAAAACTCAGCGACATTATCCACCCCCTCCCCCCCGCCCGCTTGGCTAACTGCAGGGAAAGATTTCTTTTCAGCTACAGGCAAACAGCCCAGTAGGAACGGGGCCACCTCTGTCCCCCTAATTACATTCCCATATCTCAAACAGGTTACCCTGAACGATATCACTCTCCTGAGGATAACACAGCAAGATAAAGAGCGGATGTTGCTTGAATGCCAGCAAACACCGGGACCATACGCTGCCAAGCTTTGTCAAGCAATGATACCGGATTACTTGCTGCTAGCATGGCGCGGTCAAGTGTCCTACCATGGAGGACGGAATAAGGCTGCCCTGCCCAGAAACCTTCTGGAAAAGCTTTTGGAGTACCTCCAGGAGAGTTTCATGGAGATGTCCCTGGAGGATTTCAACTCCATCCCCAGACACGTTAACAGACTTTTCCAGTAGCTGTACTGGCCGCGAATGCATCCCAAGTCCCCAGGGCAAATTAATCATTAAACAAATACTTGTTTTAAACCATGTTTGATATATTTGAAAAGGTACACTCACCAGAGGTCCCTTCCAGGGGGTCTGCGATGCCGCCTTGGGAGGGTTCGGAGGGCACTTCGGTCAGGGTCAGAAACAGCTCCTGGCTGTCGGGGAGAATGGAGTGCTGTGTGCTCTCCACAAGTTCGTCCTCCTCCTCCTCCTCCTCTTCCCCGTCCGCAGATTCGTCATGCAACGATGACATTAACCCCTCCTCGGAGTCCACGCTCAGGGGTGGGGTAGTGGTGGCGGCCCCTCCGAGAATTGCATGCAGCTCATCGTAAAAGCGGCATGTCTGCGGCTCTGCCCCGGACCGTCCGTTGGCCTC
Organism: Platysternon megacephalum; assembly: GCA_003942145.1. Classification (NCBI taxonomy): domain Eukaryota; kingdom Metazoa; phylum Chordata; order Testudines; family Platysternidae; genus Platysternon; species Platysternon megacephalum. Next base: position 137,797 of record QXTE01000651.1, on the reverse strand, counting down.
CTTCGTCTTCTGATAGGCCTGTCGGAGCTCCTTCACCTTTATACGGCACTGAATGGAGTCCCGATTGTGGCCTCTCTCCATCATCCCCTTGGAGATCTTGTCAAAGATCTTTGCATTCCGTCTCTTGGAACGCAGTTCTGCGAGCACTGAATCCTCTCCCCATATGGCGATCAGATCCAGTATCTCGCGTGTGGTCCATGCTGGTGCTCGTTTGCGGTTGTCGGCCTGCATCGCTACCTGTGCTGCTCAGCTCTGTGTGGTCACCTGTGCTCACCAGGCTGGGCAGACAGGAAATGAAATTCAAAAGTTCGCGGGGCTTTTCCTGTCCAACTGCCCAGAGCATCCGAGTTTAGATTGCTGTCCAGAGCGGTCACAATGGTGCACTGTGGGATACCTCCCGGAGGCCAATACCTTCGAATTCCGTCCACACTAACCCTAATTCGAACCGGCAATGTCGATTTCAGCGCTACTCCCCTCGTCGGAGAGGAGTACAGAAACCGATTTTAAGAGCCCTTTAAATCGAATTAAATGGCCTCGTTGTGTGGACGGGTACAAGGTTAATTCGCTATAACGCTGCTAAATTCGAACTAAAATCGTAGTGTAGACCAGGCCTGAGCTTCTGCGTCATCCAAATCCCTTCCTTGTCCCCCAGCATGAGAGCCACACCCTCTGCAGCATCTGTCTCCAGCTGGGGGACAAGGAAGGGACTCGGATAGTGCGGAGGTTCAGATAACAGGGTTCCGGATAAACGGGCGTGTATAGTACCAACTAGAGCAAATGTAGGCTCCTAAATGAGCAATTCCTCTTGTTTGTAACCCAGTCTCCTAGCACTGGTGTGTAGGCAATTCAATAATTCCTTCTCTTCACGTTCTTTGATTCCTTGATTAATTTTGTTCTCAACATCTCAATTTTGTGTTGTTTATATCTTCCCAGGGCCGGCGCAACCCATTAGGCGACCTAGGCGGTCGCCTAGGGTGCAAACATTTGGGGAGCGCCGGCGTAATTTTGGGGGCGGGACCTTCTGCCGCCCCTCTCGGGGGCGGCATTTTGGGGGCGGGACCTTCCGCTGCCTAGGGCGGCGAAAAAGCTGGCACCGCTACTGTATCTTCCCTCCCCTTTTGCTATCAGTTTAACACCAGCCTGTCCCTGAGGAGGTTGGTCCCCCTTCTACTGAGGTGGAGGCCATCCAAACTATACATCCCCCTCTCCACATAGAGGGTAGACCGATGTTCCACAAAACCCTGTACCCTACACCGTTTACTCATCCAGCGCTTCACTTCCAGAATCTCCTGCCTTCTGTCTTCGTTGGTGTAGACTCATAGACTTTAAGGTCAGACCATCTAGTCTGACCTCCTGCACATTGCAGGTCACAGAACCTCACCCACCCACTTGTGGCTTGTGGGACTGGAAGGATCTCAGAGAAGATCATTTGGACACTCCTTCTTCAACATGCTTCCAAGTTCCCTGAAGTCATCTACTATCTGCAAAATAGCCCACGACACAGGGTCATTAGTGCTGATATGAACCATTGCCAATATGAGCCATCACCCACTGACTTCAGAAGCCTAGCCAATTGGAGAGTGACGTCTCATGTCTTGGCCAACCTGTGGTCTGCCTCTCCCTTGCAGAATCTTCTTTTGATTCTTCTGAGTATTGAATCTCAAACAAGAATTGTCTGTCTTCCTTGGATGATTGGAGATCTTTGTGGGCAAGCTTGCTTTTTTTACAGGTTGGGCTAAGCTGCTATCCCCAGGTGTGTCCCATACATCTCTCCCTCCTCTTGCCCCTGCAGAATCTTGACAGGCACCTTCCAAAGTTTCCACATGGAGGCCCTGATGTTGATTGGAAACTTCTAGCTGTGTGGAATTCCTCTTGGTCCTTCTCTCTGGTGGCCACAGCCTGCCTACCTCCTATGTCTCCATCTGTGCAGAATGCTGCCGTGACCTCTTGTCTCTGGTGGTTATGAACTGCCGGGCCTTCTCTCTGTCTTCCTCTCTCCCCAATTCCTTGGTGGCCAGCTCCATTCTTCTTTGAACCTGAGCTACTGGTGTTTCCCAAACCTGGCAGTCTAGGAACATCTCAGCTTCTCTGCTTCTCAGCAGCATCTCTGCTCACCTCTCCAATCCGATAATCTTTTCCTCCAGCACAGCCACCAACTTGCATTTAATGCACAGGAAAGAAAGCATGATAGGCACATCCGTTCCATCGCTGGCCATCTTGATATCACATGTGATGCTGAACCTGGAAGGAAAACCTCTCCCACTCCCTCTGTCTAAACTCCTCCAAACTCCTGTTAGCTGCTTCTGTTTGCAGCTCTGTGATGCCAGGGCAACTCTTTTCATTAATATTATTATTCAGTTGAGGTCTGGCTACAGTACTGCACCATCCTTTAGACTTCCCCCTACGCAGACCATCATCCACAGCCAACACAGAGCATGGAGACTTGGGCAGAGGGTCCTGCTACCTTCATTGGCTGTAGACACCTCCTGGGTCTAAGGGAGAGATTCTCAATGGCACCCATGGAGCTGGCTGCCTGACTCCCGCTGAAAGTCAGAGGCAGGTGGGATCCATCTTTGAAAATCTCCCCCTAAGACTTTTGTTTGAACTTTTCAGGCCCTGAATGGACTAGGTCTGCCGATCTTTCTCTGAGTTCTTGCCTCCTTGGAGGTCCCCGGGGAGACACTGTCTGTATCTTTGCCTCCGTTCTCTCCCTGACTCCGAGAGAGACCCTGGAGAAGCCAGTTTAAAGCAGGTTCTCACCCCGTCTGTTTCCAGGGCCCTGGGGCATGGCTCAGTGAGTCGCTCCCTGCTTTGTGCTGAGCTGGACCCTGGTTGCTATAATCTCCTCTGTTTTTGTCCCTTAATCTGTATTTGTTCCCCGGGAAGTGTTGGGGGATACATTAGTACAGAGGCGCTAGGTAAATACCATGTATTTTTCTCCCACACGCAGGCAGAGCAGCCACCGAGCCAAGGTAAACAAAGCCGACTGAGCTCTCTAGCAGCAGAGTGAGGACCTGCTGCTTGTGAGTCCTGTCTCTGGCTTCCCAGCTAGAGGGGTTGGGAACAGGAGGAAGCTGGTGCAGCTTCTCCTTTAAATTTAGGCAGCTTGTTATGGAAATAAAATCTAGTGTGACCCAGAGGTCCCACCTTTTCCATGGATCCAGCAGACAAGGAGTTAACTCCCTGCTCGACTCCTGTGCCCACCCCTAGCCCCACCCAAGGGCATGGCTGGAGTAAAGAAGCTAGGCTGAGGCAGGGACGGGATTACACCCTATAAATAGGACTCACAGGGAGACAGCAGGGAAACTGCAAGCTTAGCAGGGAGTGGAGACAGAGCAAGCAAGCAAGGGACAGGGTGTGGGAGGGAAAGGGTGTGGAAGCAACATGCTGACCAGGGGGTGTGGTGCACACTCATTATGCTAATTGGCATGTGTGGGACTGCTGTGATGTGGGCTGTCTAGGTACCCAGACAGACAGAGGTTTACTGGCAGGCGGCTACTTGCTACCAACGCCGGGCACAATGGCTGGAATGCAGGTGGGGCTGCACGGACCATTCCCGGACCCACAGGTCAGGTCAGGCCCAGACTCGGACTCTGATTCAGACTCAGAGGGTCTGGGCACGGGCAGTGCTGGGCCAGGCTCAGGCTCCCTGCCCCACTTGCAGGTCATCCACAGCGGCCACTTCATGGTCTCCTCGCCGCACAGCGACTCGGTGCCCCGCCGGCGTCACCATGGTACTGAGCTGGAGCCAGCGGATCCCCACACCATCGACCTGACCCTCACTCGGCTCTTCGAGTGCATGAGCCTGGCCTACAGGTGAGTCTGAGGATCCTTTTGCCCGGGACCCCTGGCTTCCCTCTCCCCTGGGATCAGTGATCCCCTTCCCCGGGATAAGCCTCCTGGCCCAGGACTTGTGGGCTGCGGAGGGGGGGGGGGGGGCGGGGGGGGGGGGGGGGGGGGAACAGACTGGGGAGTCTGCTTAGGAATTTCCCCAACCAAGCAACCTTCTCCCTCTTAACCAAGAAAGGAAGCAACAAAGGCCCACGGAGCCCCATTTGGCTGAGCAGATTCCCTGTCACTCTGCAGCCCTTTACAGGGCACACACTGGTGCTAAGGAGCTGCACAGCCTTGGGGAATGCTCCTGGGGCAGTAGATTCACCCTGCCCAGTGCAGAGCTGGCTCTGGACCCTCCCCTCCCCCAAGCACTCCCTGGCTCAGGGCACATTCTAGGTGAGTGAGAAGCGTTGCAGAGGCAGAAAGGGCTGTGGCAACTACCTCCTGGCTGCCACTAGTTCCATAGGGACCCTTGGAGAGCCAGGTACAGGGTAGGGCAGATTTCAGGGCTGCCCTCAGCTGTGCCTGGCAGGAGGCTGAACAGAGCCCTGGCGGCTCTGGGATGGAGCGGTGCAAGTGTCAGCCCTGCACTCTGCACAGCGCTGAATTCAGCCAGCATTCACACTGGGCTCCTGAGGCTCCCGCTAGTGCAGCCGGAGTCTGGGCATGGGGCAGGGGAAAGAAAGCCCTAGTGTTTCTACTGAGTCTTTCCCCCCTCCCCGTCTCTGCCCTCAGCCAGCTAGGCACCCCACAAACCCACACCAAACAGGCATTACCCCTTTCCCAATCCCTCCCGCTCCCTTTCTCACACTGGCTACTGGGACAGAGGAGAATTTGGTCTTGTTTTGCATTTGCCTTATTCAAGCTGCAGCCCAGCTCCCATTCTAACCCCTTTACAGTCCCTCTGCACTTCCAGGCCTGGTCTCTGACCCAGGGGGGTTGTTCCCCTTGGATCATTTGAGGAGGAGCCAGTTGTCTGCATTTGAGAAGCAGAGTGGGAAGCCAGTACTGTCACCTTTCTAGGGCTAGCTGTGCCTCTGTCCCTCACAGTGCACGCACCTCATGTCTTAGGACTCCTGCCCCTACCTGTCTCAGGGCCCACATACTGCACGGCAGGGGTTGCTACAGCTTGGCAGAATCTTGCAATTCTTCTGCTCTTAGACGGGACGGGACTACCCTGCCCTGCGTCTACCAACCATTACTACCCTGCAGGTCCCACTGTGTTTTCGACACCTGCAATCAGTAACACTGATCACCAGCCCTCTTCAATTATTTTTACTTAGTAACTGGAACAAAACATTAGAGAAAAAAGATGATAAGAGCAAACAGCTGACAAACATTTACTCCTACACTTCCCCACCCCAGAGATCAGCTTTCCTCTTTGGTTACAGGAGGAGACTAGAATCAACTCCTGTTCTCCTATCAAGCCCAGATGCTTCTGTAACCCACGCTGGTGACCATTCACAGCATGTCCTCTTGTTCGTCTCCCCACACTTGTCTGTGCCTCATCTACACACAAAACCTGCATTGCTTTATTTACACCCGTAGAGTTAAAGTGGTACAACCCCTTAGTGCGGACACATTGATACTGGTGTCAGAGTGCCTTATAGCAGTATAGCTAATTCTGCTTATTCTCTACAGGAAGACCTATACCAATGTACAGCATCCTTATACTGGTATAGCTGCAGCCACACCAGCAGTTGTACTGCTATAACTAATTTGGTAATTAAAAAAAAAATCACACCCCTAACCAAAATAGTTATACCCGTGCAAAATCTGTGTAAACCTGGCCTACAGCACCATCTTAGGAGTTAAGCACATCTATTGCATTTCGGATACAGATCAAAATAGACAACTAGTACAGGTGCTTCTGGCCACAGTTTACCCCACAGTCACTTTTCCTGTTAGAAAATAGCTCCAGCAGCCTTTTTGTTTTTCTTTCAGAAGAGCCCTGCAACTGAACATACTGAGGTTGAAATTGGCAGGGAGAAACCTTTGCATGTTAACACTGCCCCCCTTTTGTGTCCCTGTGGGGTGGGCCTTAACTCCATGATCACATGCTCATTTGGTACTAATCTGATCTCATAGCCCCCAGCAGAATGGTAGCAGATTCTGTGGCTTTGCAGTGGGTCAGTTTCTTATTAAAAGAGAAACTAGTGATGCAGACTTGGCAATTTCTGGTGTGATTTTCTGTTTACACAATTGCCCCGAATCCTGTTTCCCTTCATAGGGGGCCAGAACTGCACCCAGGCAATTGCACTTGCAGAAACCCCAGCTATGGACTCACTGAGTCTTTGCTCCTGTTGCCAAGACGCAGTCCCCTTCCCTCATCCTTTGTCTTGGACCTTTTGCTTTTAGAACACACTGTCTTCTCCTCTTTCCTGCTGGTGCCCTGGACATTTCCCCTAGGTGCTATGGAGTCATATGACACTCATGCTCACAACGCTCTGCGTGGGCTAGTTCAAGTGGGCCTGGGCGCCAAGCCTCCTCGTGAGCAGCTTGCTCTCACTACTACACTCCTCAGCTAGCCCCCAGCCAGAGAAGAGAGCTTAATCCATTCTTCAGTGCACATCGCAGTGTGACTGCGGCAGCCACCCCTCTGGGGCAAACTCAGCCTGGACTCATCGGGCCCAATTCACTGTTGCCCTACACCTTGAGTGCTGATGTGCACATGTGCAAGGGGAGGGGGGGGGCAAATTTACCCCCCAACACACCCCCTCCTGGCTGGATGTGGCATTACAGCATTTTTTGCCTCCATTTCTCCCACCTTCCTATGCCGACTCCAGGGCAGGAATAACCTGGCACTCTGGCCAGACCACATTACAGACGCCTGCCCCTGCTGGAGCTTCAGAGCCTCTTACCAAAGCCTGACAGAAATGCATAGAAACCAAACCTTACACTCGGCTGGTAGCCACCCCATGGTGGGCGCACCTCCGCTGCTCTAGGCTCTTCACCTGTGTGACCACAGACTTCTATGCCTCAATCAACGCCCCATCCTGGGGCTGGCACACCTTCCCCTCACTCAGGGGTTCAGGCAGCTACAGCTCCACAGGGCCCCATTCACCCTGAAGGAACCAGCCTGCCTGTCTGCTCTTCTCAGCCGTCTTTCAGGCTGCCTCCCAGAGAACCTCAGAGGAACAATCTACCTCACCTCTTCTGGGTCTCCTCCTTACTGCTGGGCTCTCCAGCTCTTTATGGGGGGAGCCATCTCTCCCCCAGCTGGGCTGTACTTCTAATGAGGCCTGGCCCACCTTCCAGGTGCAGGAAGACAGGTTAAGTGGCTGTTCAGGTCCATATTAACTCTTTCACGGGGTGTGTGAGGTAAAAAGCCCAGCACAGGCTGTAAAGGGCTCCCAGGCTGATCTGGTAGCATTGGATACGTCCTTTGCACTGGTGTGAGGACAGCACAAGGGGCTGTGCACTGGTGTGAGGACAGCACAAGGGGCCGTGCACTGGAGAGCCAGGCCTTTGTGTCTAACCCTTTCCGGAGTTTCCCTAACCTCTCACATGCATTTCGTTAACACCTTTACGTCCCATCAGCACAGGCACACTTCTCACCTAGATACATGTTTAGCATCGTCTGCTAACGAGGCTGCCAGAGTTCAGCTCTGTGACTTCCAGGAAAGGACTCAGTAAACAGCACAGCGCTGGGTCACGGTCGGCACTTTTCATCAAAACAAGTTTTTAAGAGAAGCCTGTTCTGTTCCCCAGGACAAGCTGCAGTTTGGTAGACGCTTTCCAAGTTTGGGATGAAAAGCCAGAAATGAAGAAATTTTCTGGACAATTTTTGGTTAAAAATTTTTAATGTTCAAATTCACTTTTTTAATACTTTTTTTTTTTTAAATTTTGAAATCCAACATTTTTCTTTTTCATTTTTATGTAAAAAAAACAAAAGCAAAAATGTTTCATGAGCATCTAAAAAGAAACCCACCATTTATTTTCAAAATTTCCCCCCCAAAACCACTGGCATTTTTAACGAGCTCTAAAATTTGGGGGTTGCACGCTTTGTAGCTTCTGTTGGCCGAGCTGCCACTAGACACCAGGGGCTCCTGGCATTCCCCCCCCCCCAAATTTCTTGTGTGCCATCTCCCATCCCACTTTATTTTAGGGACTTTCTTCAATGCCCCCCAATGCCAGGAGATGCCAGGGTCCCCTTTTCTTCCCCATGCCTGGGGCTCTGTGTACCCCTCCATTTCCCCCTCCGCATACCATTGTCCCCCTTTCTCCCTCCATGCCAGGGGCTCTGTGTACCCCCTCATTTTGCCCCCTCACTCCATGCCAGGATTTCTATGTGCCCCCCTCATTCCCCTCCCCCGCACTATAGTCCCCCATACTCCTCCCCTACCCAGGGGCTCTGAGTATGCCCCCATGTGTCTCTCTTCCCCCTTCTATTCTTATTTCTGTCTGAGAGCTCAGTCCTTCGGGGTGTCAGCATTTTACACTGTATTGGGAGGGTGGGTGGGCGAGCAAGGCCTAGACGGGGTGTTATAGTGGAAGCTGGTAATCGCTGCCGTCACAGGTACTTTGATCTATAGACAGTTACAGAGGTGGACGAAGCTGATGGCCCTGCTAACCCACTGCCAGTTGTCACAGTTTCAGGGTTACTGCACCTGTATGCCCCCTCCATGGTCCCTCAAAGGCTCCCAGTTAAAGGTTTCCAGCTCCCAGCCATCACCTCTCTTGGGCAGAGACCCATGTCTCGCCCTGTCCTGATCAGGGGTTGCAAGGCTGCACAGCTCCCTGGATTTACGCTGTGATATCCCCAGCAAGCCAGGCTGCCTAAACAGGCCAGCGTCTGCTCTTTGCTTTCTCTCCTAGGGTGGTGACCTGGGTATTGCCTACAGCTCAAGTTACCACCCAGCTCTTTCTAAGCAAGCCTGTGTAGTCTTAAGATAAAAGCATTACAGAGAAAACCTTTTAAAACAATAGAAGACCTACACGCATGCTAAAAAGCTCACCAGAGCTCACCCCAAATCCAGCCTGGGGCAGTCAATCCTTCAAAACCGCAACTGGGTTTTCCCCCTGGTTACAAGTTCATATCTGTCTTAGACCCAGAACCAAATCAACAACTGGGCAGAGCAGCCATTTCTTTAGGCAGCTTGGGCCTTTGCTATTTTTCTTCTGTAACAGGTAATCAGCAGACAAAGACCCACTCCTCAGAGCATAGCTTCAAAAGGCTGGGTTTTTGCAAAACCTCTGCCATAGGATTCCCCAGGAAATCCACTTCACACTTATTGTCCCAAAACTCCATTCTGGTCTGGCACATTTTCACTATAACCTTTTGAACTCTCAGGTCTTATATTTGTCACCCTAGAGACGTTACACACAACCCTGGTCCACAATAATATGTACGCTTAATACAATCAGATCCTGGAATCATAGAATATCAGGGTTGGAAGGGACCTCAGGAGGTCATCTAGTCCAACCCCCTGCTCAAAGCAGCACCTAATCCCAACTAAATCATCACAGCCAGGGATTTGTCAAGCCTGACCTTAAAAACCTCTAAGGAAGGAGATTCCACCACCTCCCTAGGTAACCCATTCCAGTGCTTCACCACCCTCCTAGTGAAAAAGTTTTTCCTAATATCCAATCTAAACCTCCCCCACTGCAACTTGAGACCGTTACTCCTTGTTCTGTAATCTGGTACCACTGAGAACAGTCTAGATCCATCCTCTTTGGAACCCCCTTTCAGGTAGTTGAAAGCAGCTATCAAATCCCCCCTCATTCTTCTCTTCTGCAGACTAAACAATCCCAGTTCCCTCAGCCTCTCCTCATAACTCATGTGCTCCAGCCCCCTAATCATTTTTGTTGCCCTCCGCTGGACTCTTTCCAATTTTTCCACATCCTTCTTGTAGTGTGGGGCCCAAAACTGGACACAGTACTCCAGGTGAGGCCTCACCAATGTCGAATAGAGGGGAACGATCACGTCCCTCGATCTGCTGGCAATGCCCCTACTTATACAGCCCAAAATGCCGTTAGCCTTCTTGGCAACAAGGGCACACTGTTGACTCATATCCAGCTTCTCGTCCACCGTAACCCCTAGGTCCTTTTCTGCAGAACTGCTGCCTAGCCACTCGGTCCCTAGTCTGTAACAGTGCATGGGATTCTTCCGTCCTAAGTGCAGGACTCTGCACTTGTCCTTGTTGAACCTCATCAGGTTTCTTTTGGCCCAATCCTCTAATTTGTCTAGGTCCCTCTGTATCCTATCCCTACCCTCCAGCGTATCTACCACTCCTCCCAGTTTAGTGTCATCTGCAAATTTGCTGAGAGTGCAGTCCACGCCATCCTCCAGATCATTAATGAAGATATTGAACAAAACCGGCCCCAGGACCGACCCTTGGGGCACTCCGCTTGAAACCGGCTGCCAACTAGACATGGAGCCGTTGATCACTACCCGTTGAGCCCGACGATCTAGCCAGCTTTCTATCCACCTTATAGTCCATTCATCCAGCCCATACTTCTTTAACTTGCCGGCAAGAATACTGTGGGAGACCGTATCAAAAGCTTTGCTAAAGTCAAGGAATAACACATCCACTGCTTTCCCCTCATCCACAGACCCAGTTATCTCCTCATAGAAGGCAATTAGGTTAGTCAGGCATGACTTGCCCTTGGTGAATCCATGCTGAAATTGCCATGTCTGTCACATCTCCGCCTAAAGAAATGAGTGTTACGGAGTATAGCATTATAGGAGGACCTATTGACTTGTTTCCCGCACAGAGCATCAGCACCAAATTTGCTTTCCTTTTAACACAAGTCACGTCCATAGAGAATCCTGGAGTACCAGGCTCCATTTTAGCAGTTTGGTGTCTGGCCCTTTCATTTCCTGTAGCCGGGTGCATGGGAAGTGGTCAGTGAAGTGGTAAGCAAGGACTGTCATTTGCTGAGCGCTCACAGCATGGCCAAACATTATTTTTCCACTGTCACCTCATTTTTCTCTCAGGGAAGCAATTTCTTGCTTAGGTGTCTAAGGGGTGTCTCTCCCCCTTTTCACCAGTTTGCATCAGCACTGCCGCAAGCCCTGTGTCAGAGGCATCTGCGAGCACCACAAAAAGCTTGTCAAAGTCTGGCCTTACCAGAACAGAGTCTGTGCTCAGGGCCTCCTTCATAGACTCATAGACCTTAAGGCCAGGAGGGAGCATCGTGATCATCTGGTCTGACCTCCTGCACATCGACCCCTAACCTCTGGCTGTGTTACTGAAGGCCTCAAATCATGGTTTAAAGACTTCAAGTTACAGAGAATCCACCATTTACACTAATTTAAACCTGCAAGTGACCCGTGCCCACGCTGCAGGGGAAGGTGAAACCCCACCAGGATCTCTGCCAATCTGACCTGAGGGAAAATTCCTTCCTCATCCCAGATATGGCGACCAGTTAGACCCTGAACTTGTGGGTGATACTTCCTCTCGCAGAAGGCCTGTTGGCACTGTGTGGCTGACCGCTTTTACACAGATCAATGAGGGGAGCAGGCAGAGGGAGGGATGAACCTACAGTGACACTCTGCCATACCAGGAAAGGATGGTACCCGTTTCCCTGTCTTGGGAGCCGGCCCGTCCGTAATCACCTCCACTTTGGCAGGCTCTGGTTTTAGACAGCCGCTCCCCGCTCTATGGCCGGGACAGCCCACTTCCACCATCCCCACCTTGCATTCCTCTGCCTTTACAGTCAGGCCTGTTGTTTGAATGCTGTGAAACACCATACTTACCTGGGTCTCGTGCCCTTCCAGCTCTGACTGAAAACACAAACATCATTGATATATGCCAGGCCAAACTCTACCAGCCTATCCAGTCACCAATCCACCTGCTGCTGGAAGGGAATCAGGGCCCCCCTGAAGCCAAAAGGGAGCACCAGGAACTTAAAGAGCCCTGTTGGGGTGGCAAATGCCAATTTGAGCCTGGCACCTGAATCCAAAGGCATCAGAAGGCCAGCACGTACTGCAGCAAGGACTCCCCTTGGGAGAGGCCGTACCTTCCCACTCTGCCCTCATTAGGTTCAGGGGCCCCCATACTCTCCTCCCATAGAGCAGTTCAAAAGGGGAGAATCCTATGGATTCCTGGGGAACCTCCCAATAGGCAAACAGCTGGTAAGGTCACATTTATCCCAACCAACAGGGGGTTGGTCTACAAAAGTTTTCAGCATCATTTTAAAGGTCTTATTAAATCTTTCAAGCAGCTCGTTAGCCTGGGGTTGATAGGGAGGTGATGGTAAGTGCTAAACTCCACGTTTCTCCAATAGACCGACACGTAGGGCAGACATAAAGTTTGCCTCCTGGTCAGTCAAAACCTGCAGAAATTCCACCCAGCTGAATAGCACCAGCAAAGTGCCAGCCAACTTTTCTGCCTCTGTGGAGGATGGAGCTGCTGCCTGTGGATAGTGGGTGGTGTAACCTACTACCACCAGAATAGCCTTTTCTCCCTTCTGGTTAACTTTGCTAAGGGGCCCCACAATGACCGTCTGAATGGGTTCCACTATGATGGGCAGGAGGATCAGGGCAGCCTTGCCCGTATCCTGGCCCTTCGCCACCTTCTGGCAGGGGTTACAGGACTTACACTATTTTTGCACTGCCTCACAAACCCCAGGCCAGTATGAAACGTGTAATAAGTGCTGCTTGGCGCGCTATGCGTGTGCCCTGAGAAGGTATATCACGGGCCAGGCTGAGAAATCTAAGGCAGTACTTTTGTGGTACCACCAGTTGTATCTGTATTCCCCATGGCTCAACTTTCCCAGGGGGCAGCCACTCTCTATGGAGCAGCCCCTGAGACCCAGAACATGTTTCCAAGGGCTCTCTTGTCAGGGGCTGCCAAGGGAGTCTGTTGAATCCCTTGGTTTTTCTAGCTAGGGGGTCAATCAATTGCAATCAATTCCAAACCGGGACCTGGGATTCTCTGCTCAGCCTGGTCACTGGGGCCCATTCACAGTCCCCCTCAGGTCAGCATATCAGCAGGACTCTACATGGCCGTGGGCGGCCACACACTCACACTATCAGACAGCCACTCAGAGCTTCTCCTCAGCTGCCAGCATGCAGCTCAGGGTCACAGCCTAGGGCTGCAGCTGTCGGCTTTTGGCTCCAGGAGACCATGCAAGTGACCTGGGCCCAGGACCATTTGTCATTTCCCAGCAAGACCTCTCCCGGCAGTTGGGAGTATAACCCAACATCCTTAGGCCCTACAGTCACCCCATTTCAGATGGATCTGAGCCACCAAGGAAAGGGGGTCCCACTAGTCCCTGACTGGTCAGAAATCTATCCGGGATGATGCTCAAGGGGCCAGCAACCTTTGGTGAGCCAGAGTTACCTGGGCCCCAGCATCCCTCTATCCCTGGGCCTTTCCCCATCCACCGCCACAGGGAAGCTGATTCCCCTCTGGGGTCTGACAAGGTCAGGTTTCTGCTGGGACCATTGGGGCTGGTTCCATCAGTGGTGAGGTCACTGCTACCTGGACCCACTGTGGGTTACCAGTAGCCCCTGGTCTCCCTAGCACTGGGCAATGTGTTGCCTTATGGCCAGATTTATGGCAATAAAAACATCTTAGCTCCCTGGGGTCCCTTTTTGGGCCCCTCTTAGGGTTTGCCTCCCATCCAGGTCTGGTTCTAGCCCATTCTCCCTTCCTGGGAGGTCCCCCTCTGGGAGGGCCGGATTGGGGTCCACTTTGTGGCCATCTACCTTGATTTTCCTCTCAGATCCAGGCCGGCTATCTGCATATTTGTTGTTCCATTTCCCAGCTATGGTCATATCTCTAGGATCTTGGTCTATTAACCATGATTTCAGGCCAGAGGGGTAGAATCGATAGAACTGTTCTAAACCCATTAATTCACCGGCCTCATTGACTCTGGTAACCCCTTACCCAGTTCCCCATTTTCTTACATAACCCCTAATTTGAGCTGAAACCTCAGCATAGGTCATGTCCCCTTTTTTCTAAACTCCCCGAAACCTTTTCGTCAGGGGTCAGTTTAAACTTTTGCAACAGAGCTTGTTTACATTGCTCATAATCTATATAGTCCTCTCTATTCAAAAGGGTGAAAATGTCTAAGACCTTTGTCCCTGACAGCAGTGGAGCCAGATACCAGACCATGTCCTTCTGCCCCACCTTGTTCTATTCACATTTAGAAACACACCCATGTCACCCCACTCCTAAAGCGAGGAAATAATTTGGCATCTATGCCACCCACCATATGTGAATACAGGTGCACTTATCCTGAAACTGGGACACCAGGGATTCCATGTGTCCCCCCATTCCCTCTTCTAGTTTTCTGATTTTCACCACACTCACTAGGGCTCTGCTCTTTCCCTGAAATGTTGGAATGTATTGGATGCAGCGGTCAGACGTTATCACATTTCAGACAGAGAAATGCCATTGAAGTGAGAGTAAGGCCTCGCTTCACTTGGCCAACTATATTTACACAACATACTGCTCTATGTGTACAACGTAGAGGGAGAGGGAAAGCTCTGGCATACATAGGTTCTTATATGGGCCCCATTACTGTAGTTTCTGTGCACCTCTCCATCTTTAACACAGACACAGAGCAGGGTGGGAAGAACGGATGGGGCGTGGAGGCAGAGAGACTAAGGCCATGTCTACATTAATTATCTGGATGATGGGATGGATTGCACCCTCAGCAAGTTTGCGATGACACTAAGCTGTGGGGAGAGGTAGATACCCTGGAGGGTAGGGATAGGGTCCATAGTGACCTAGACAAATTGGAGGATTGGGCCAAAAGAAATCTGATGAGCAGGGCCGGCGCAACCCATTAGGCGACCTAGGAGGTCGCCTAGGGCGCGGCTATTTTGGGGGTGCCGGCGCCGCGGCCGCCCGTTCAAATTTGGGGGCGGGACCTTCCGCCGCCGCTGTTGGGGGTGGCATTTCGGGGGCGGGACCTTCCGCCGCCTAGGGCGCCGGAAGAGCTGGCGCCGCTACTGCTGATGAGGTTCAACAAGGACAAGTGCAGAGTCCTGCACTTAGGACGGAAGAATCCCATACACCGCTACAGGCTGGGGACCAACTGGCTAAGCAGCAGTTCTGCAGAAAAGGACCTAGGGATTGCAGTGGACAAGAAGCTGGATATGAGTCAACAATGTGCCCTTGTTGCCAAGAAGGCTAACGGCATACTGGGCTGCATTAGTAGGAGCATTGCCAGCAGATCGAGGGAAGTGATTATTCCCCTCTATTTGGTACTGGTGAGGCCACATCTGCAGTATTGCTTCCAGTTTTGGGCCCCCTAGTACAGAAAGGATGTGGACAAATTGGAGAGAGTCCAGCGGAGGGCAATGAAAATGATTAGGGGGCTGGGGCACATGACTTACGAGGAGAGGCTGAGGGAACTGGGGTTATTTAGTCTGCAGAAGAGAAGAGTGAGGGGGGATCTGATATCAGCCTTCAACTACCTGAAGGGGGGTTCCAACGAGGATGGAGCTCGGCTGTTCTCAGTAGTGGCAGATGACAGAACAAGGAGCAATGGTCTTAAGCTGCAGTGGGGGAGGGCTAGGTTGGATATTAGGAATAGGATATTTGGCTATTAGCTGCCAAAATAGCTCAGTCGGGTGTGTGTTAGACTGAAGATCTAGAAGTTCCTGGTTCAACCCCAGGCTTTGGTACATTGTTTGGGGGGGGAGGGATAGCTGAGTGGTTTAAGCATTGGCCTGCTAAATCCTAAAAATCTGTGTGGGGATTGGTCCTGCTTTTTTTTGGACTAGACCTCCTGAGGTCCCTTCTAACCCTGATATTCTATGAAAAACTAGGAAGGTGGTGAAGCACTAGAATGGGTTCCCTAGGGAGGTGATGGAATCTCCTTCCTTAGAGGTTTTTAAGGCCTGGCTTGACAAAGCCCTGGCTGGGATGATTTAGTTGGGGTTGGTCCTGCTTTGAGCCCTAATCTTCTATGAAACACTGGAGTGCTATAGCAGCATAGCTACAGTGCTGTAGCTATGCCTCTGTAACCCCTTAGTGTAGACACAGACTACAGCCAGGGAAGGGGTTTTTCCATCATTTTAGGAGCTTCACCTCCCCAAGTGACTGTAGCCAGTTTGACCAATTCTTCTGTCAATCTAGCTTCATCTACACTGGGGTTTATGTTGGCATAGTTACAGCACTTGGGGTGTGGATTTCAGCAAACTAAATTCTAAGTGCAGACCAGGCCTGAGTAACTTGTCCAGGGTCACCCAGGAAGTCTGTGGCAATGCAGCACATTTAACACTGGCCCACACTTCCTCTCTATGTAGGATACTAAATATGAGCGTTGAGGAGGGGCCAGTAGTCACAACAGAAGATAACTAGGGCATGGACATGTGTTGTAGCTGTGTGGACAGGAAGAAAGGGCTGGATTTTTATAGTGAAAATGTGCCAGACCAGAATGGAGTTTTGGGATTTTTGCTACACTATGGAGGGAAATGCAGTGGGGATGTGTGTACATGAATCCAAGGTTGTGAGCCTGAGAACCAGGGAGGATGGTGTCTGCTGTGGCAATGGCGAATAGAGAGTTTTAGGGGAATGTGATGTTATGAATGTAATATAATATCTCATTGAAAGGTGACAGGGCCAGAAAGAGTTAATTAACTCACAGACTGACCTGACCTATGGACGAACTTTAAAGACTGGTTAGGAAGATATGTAAATGAATAGAGCCTTGAAATGCAAGTCTGCATTGTTAGAGATCCCTAGGGTAGATGTTTGCTCAGGTCTTATGATATAAGCAAACAAGTCTTGTCTATTACTATAGCTTCGATTCAAATATCAAAAAAGGAGTATTAACATTTAGGAAGACACTTGAGGGAAATAGTATTATTGTCTATATGTCTCTTTGAAGGTTGTGGTAACCTGTATCTGAGCTGTTTAATGGATAAATTACCCAGTGCTAATTGCCAGGATGTTTGGGAGAAGGAAAGTTAAGCCTATTGTTTTCTCAGGCCAAAAGGCTGCTGGAAATGTATAAGAACCTTGGGACATGATCATACATCATCTCAGATCTGCTTTGGGTTTCAAGAGGGGGAAACCTTAAGCCACAAGGATTGAGATCCCCAGTCTTTGACTGGAGCCACCCTGAATATGGACATTGGACTATAACCTATGGACTATATCTAAAAGGACTTTTGGCAACTACAAGCTCACCTCTGCTATGTATCTGAACCTCAAGAATTGAATTCAAGTCTGTCTGTATATTGATCTTTTAACCAACACTCTCTCTCTTTTCTTTTTTAATAAATTTTAGCTTAGTTAATAAGAATTGGCTATAGCGTGTATTTTGGGTAAGATCTAAGTTATAATTAGACCTGGGTATGTGGCTGATCCTTTGGGATTGGAAGAACCTTTTCTTTTATATGATGAGATAAGATTTTCAGTAATCATCATCATATCTGATGTGTGTGTCTGGACGGAGGCCTGAGGCTGGGTACTTTAAGGGAACTGCGTTGTTTGGATTCGGAGTGACCAGTGAGGTTCTATAGAAGCTGTTCTGTGCTGGCTGGTAAATCTAAGTATTGGAATATCCACCAGCTTCTGGGGTTTGTCTGCCCTGTTTTGTTTGCAGTTCACCCTAATTGAGTGACCTCAGCTGGCTCCCACGGGCAGCACGGTCACAGTGGCGTAGTCGTGCAAGGATCCACAGAACCAGGTCAATGAAGCTTTGGGTCAGAACCCCATGCTATCCAAATTGGAAATTTGGTATTGAGAGTTTGGTTGGTTAAAGAGCAGTTGCAATGGATGAGCAAAGAGCATATAAGGGTCTTGACAAAAAAGCCCTGGAAGATTTGTGTTCAGAAAAGGGGATAAGCTTTAGAAAGAAAGCTACAAATCAAGAACTGAGAGAGCTGTTAATGGCCAGTGATCAGGAGGCAGGAGCACAGCCCTTACCTGAGGCTACAAAAGATGCAGAAAAAATTAGAATGAACAAGGCAGCAAATAAATTGCAACTGGAGCATGAACAGAAACTAGCAGATCTTCGATTTTTGGAAAAGCAAAAAATAGCTGAATTAGAAAGAGAAGCTGCTGAGAGAAAGAAGGAGGCTGATGAGAGAGAAGAAAGAGCTCGTAAGGGGCGTCTGGAGCTGCTAGCTGCTGAGGAGAGGGTTCGCCAGATGCGACAAGAAACAGCCAGACTTCAGCTCCAAGTCAAAAAAGCAAGGGAAGAACAGCAGAAACTGTATCCTCTTGAAAGTCCAGTTTATAACAATGTTGGTATGCTATATTACTCTAAGCAGTTTTCTGTATTTAACCCATTGGGCTATGACCAGGGAGAGGGGGACTCTAACCTGGTGGGAAATAGCTGTTTGTCTGTGCAAAAAAGCTGTTTGTCTATGAATGGAGTTTCTGAATGTCTGTCTAATGTCTCAGAAGTGAATCTGGAATTAGATCAAGCACAGAAAGATCTCATTGGTCAGGAAAATGTTGCTCAGGAGCAAATTAAAGTGGATGGTCAGGTTAAAGCCCTAACTGAGGAAGGAAAGGGTAGATCTTTGATGGGTAATGAATTATTGGCAAGTACAGCTTGTAAAAGGGAACCTAAAAAAGGTAACTGTGATTTGCTGGAAGTGGCTCAGTGTAGTGAGAAGAGCGGCAGTGTATCTGTTGGGAGTGGCAATGTGCCTGGTAAGGAAGCTGCCCCACTCTCTCACTATTTTTCTGTAACCAGCCCTGTGTGCTGGAACAAAGGAGAGGAAGACAGGGAAAGTTTGGAGGAGCTTAGGCAGCCTTGTGAGCTGATGGCTTTATCTAGTCAGCAGTTTGGGAAGGCAGGGATAGTGAAAAATAAGTGTCCCTATACCTTACCTGTTACCTGTGTGGAGAATTGTGACAGTGAAGGAAATGTGCCTGTGTCTGTCAGAGGTATTGACTTGCCTATGGAGGAAGCTACCTCAGTCTCCAAGCAGTTGTCTGTGAACAGCCCTATGTGCTGGGACAAGGGAAATGAGATCCCAAGCTGTGTGTCTGGAAAAGGGGAAGGTTTTTCCGGCTCTTCTTTGTCTGTGGAGCAGACAGAAGGTGCCTTTCAGCCTGTGATGGTTGAGAGTGATGCAGTTGTCTCAGAGTTGGTTCTGAATTCAACTAAAGCCCAGGAAGGGAATGGTCCTAAGTTTGTGTCTGCTGGGGAGAATGGCACTGTAACTAGGTTGCATCCAGTTAGTGTCTTAGCAAAATCCCAGAGACCAGACAATTCTGGTGCTTGTATTTGGCCTGTTGCTAATGTGTGGTTGGAAAAGGATGTAGCAACTCTGTCTAATCAGGGTGATATCCTAGCCAGGGCACAGGAAGAGCATGAAGGTGATTTGATTGTGTTGCCTACTGACAGTTTGACAACTTGTAGCAAGAAGGAAAAGATTCCTGAGCTTGTGTGTGGCAAAGGGAAGGAGAATGCTTCTAACCTTTTATCTAGTGAGTCTATGAGTTTGCCTGAAAGGGGATTGTGTAGAAATCCGCCTGATGGGCCAAAGGTGATCCTGGATGTGAGTAAGACCCAGGAAAGTGTTAATTTAGAGCAAGCCCTAGGTGAAAAGGGTAAGAGCAGAATTTCTGTGAGGGGTGAATTGTTGCTTAGAGAAGCTGCTAAGGAAAGAAATCCTCATGGTAATCTGTGCAAGCAGTTTGCTACAACTGAAGGGTGTGAAAGTGATTTAATCAAGGAAGTTTCAGTTCCTAACAGCCAGAAATTCTCTGTTGTGAATGGATCCACTGACTTTCCTTTTGAAAAATCCAGTGTGGGATAGCTTTGAGAAGGTCTCAGATGGAGTAAAAGATGTTAAGGAATTTAAACAGCCCTATGACCAAGTGGCTGGGTTTGGCCAGCTTGTTGGGAAGACAATGGTGTTGGGACAGGACTGTCTCCATGCTAATTCTTTAAGTGAGCAGTCTGTGCTTCAGGGTCTGAGGACAGATTTGGTCACTGGTGTGTCAGAGCAGAAACGTTTTATGGCTGAATGCTTGAGGATGCAGGGGAGAGCAGGCAAACTCTCACCCTCAGACTCTTTGGATTTGGGTGGTATCTCTGTAAGACAGAGTCCAGCCTTGGAATTGGTAGCAGTTGAAAATCTAAAAGCTAGTGTCTGTGTTGATGCAAATTACCTGGCTGGCAGGGAGAAGAAAGACTTGCTAATAGCTGTTGGCACAGAGAGCCCATCCAATCAGCCAGTGAATTCTGTTAAGCAAGAGAAATCAGGGTTTGATCCTTCAGGACAAGGACGAAAGAGAGAACTTACTTTTGCAAAGGGAAGCCACAGAGTAACCCTAAAATGCCAGAACTCCAATGGTATTGAGCCAAAGGTGTGACATAACAAAAATGATTATAGATGGACACTTGCAATGAATTTGTTGTTATTGCTAATGGTGGTTTTTGTAACTAATGTGTTGCTATTACCAAAAACTGTACAAATATACAATGTGCCTAATCTTTTGGAAAATC
This sequence comes from Platysternon megacephalum, assembly GCA_003942145.1. NCBI lineage: Eukaryota > Metazoa > Chordata > Testudines > Platysternidae > Platysternon > Platysternon megacephalum. Next base: position 117,583 of record QXTE01000651.1, on the reverse strand, counting down.
CCTTGAACATGTTAAGAGGAATACATGAGAACACACTTTATGTTAAAAGGTCTTGCTATACTAATGTTGCACTGTTAATACCTGTAAACACTATTAGAACTTTTCACAGGAGAAAAAACATTCCAAACCTGATGTGCTGTATGAAATGGGAAACTAAGGCACACTACCACATTGCTTTCATGGCTAAATGCCAAAATTCCTGTGCTATGGACAACATTAATATCTACATTGACTTGATGTTAATTGGGTTCCAACCGTTTGCCAGAGCTTGTATGGATAAAGTAGCTATGTTCTTTAGCTCTTGGCAAGATCAGATGAAACATACAGGAATCCTGCTGCAAGAGCAGATCCAATCCACTATTGTTCTAACCAAGTTTTACCTTAAGTTTGTAAAGAGATTCCATCATGTTATTGAACATGAGTTGGTCTAAACCATTTCTGTTATACATTGATACGGCTTCTAAACAAGTACAAGCAGTGGCGGATTAATAATTTTGCTGCCCCTAGGCCCTGAAATAATTGCCACCCCTGGCCCCGCCCCGACTCCACCCTTTTCCCTCCCCCATTCCAACCCCTTCCCCAAAGTCCCGCCCTAACTCCGCCCCCTCCCTGCCCCTATTGGATCCCTTCCCCAACTCCCCGCCCCAGCCCCGCCTCTTCCCCAGCACGCTGCGTTCCCCCTCCTCCCCCCCCCCTCTCTGACCAGCGAAACAGCTGCGGAGAAGTTCCCCTGCTCCAGCTGCCTCCTCTGCGAGTGTGCCGCCGCTTCCTGTTTCTCTCCCCTCCCTCCCTGCCCAGCGAAACAGCTGTTTCGCGGCACAAGCGCTGGGAGGGAGGGGAGAGAAACAGGAAGCGGCAGTGCGCTCGCAGAGCAGGCAGCTGGAGATGGGGAACTTCTCCGTGGGTGCTCAAATTTGCCGCCCCTGCAAATTTGCCGGCCTAGGCGATAATACGCCGCTGAGTACAAGGTGTAGTGAGACAGAACCCAGGATGGGGAGCTTTTGGGATGCAGTCAGTGATGTTTGTGTCATCCCTTCCTGCATCAATTTTGCGTTGGGGGTGTGACGTTATGAATGTAATATAATATCTCATTGAAAGGTGACAGGGCCAGAAAGAGTTAATTAACTCACAGACTGACCTGACCTATGGACGAACTTTAAAGACTGGTTAGGAAGATATGTAAATGAATAGATCTTTGAAATGCAAGTCTGAATTGTTAGAGATCCCTAGGGTAGATGTTTGCTCAGATCTTGTGATGTAAGCAAACAAGTCTTGTCTATTACTATAGCTTCGATTCAAATATCAAAAAAGGAGTATTAACATTTAGGAAGACACTTGAGGGAAATAGTATGTCTCTTTGAAGGTTGTGGTAACCTGTATCTGAGCTGTTTAATGGATAAATTACCCTGTGCTAATTGCCAGGATGTTTGGGAGAAGGAAAGTTAAGCCTATTGTTTTCTCAGGCCAAAAGGCTGCTGGAAATGTATAAGAACCTTGGGACATGATCCTACTTCATCTCAGATCTGCTTTGGGTTTCAAGAGGGGGAAACCTTAAGCCACAAAGATTGAGATCTCCAGTCATTGACTGGAGCCACCCTGAATATGGACATTGGACTATAACCTATGGACTATATCTAAAAGGACTTTTGGCAACTACAAGCTCACCTCTGCTATGTATCTGAACCTCAAGAATTGAATTCAAGTCTGTCTGTATATTGATCTTTTAACCAACACTCTCTCTCTTTTCTTTTTAAATAAATTTTAGCTTAGTTAATAAGAATTGACTATAGCGTGTATTTTGGGTAAGATCTAAGTTATAATTGGACCTGGGTATGTGGCTGATCCTTTGGGATTGGAAGAACCTTTTCTTTTATATGATGAGATAAGATTTTCAGTAATCATCATCATATCTGATGTGTGTGTCTGGATGGAGGCCTGGGACTGGGTACTTTAAGGGAACTGCGTTGTTTGGACGTCTGAGTGACCAGTGAGGTTCTATAGAAGCTGTTTTGGGCTGGTTGGTAAATCTAAGTATTGGAATATCTACCAGCTTCTGGGGTTTGTCTGCCCCATTTTGTTTGCAGTTCACCCTAATTGAGTGACCTCAGCTGGCTCCCACGGGCAGCACCGTCACAGGTAAAGAATGCAAAGCACGGTTGTGGCTATGTTTATCTTAGCTGGAGGATATGGCAGGGAAAGAGGACAAGACGAGGATCTGGGACAGGTCTGCAGAGGCAGCTCAGAGAACCACCAGCAGAGACCCGATGAGGAACGTTAACAGTTTACTGACATAGTTACAGGGTATTTCAGGGTTCTAAATGCACCATGGAGCCTGCGCTCTCAGGGGCACATGGGGAGGGCAACCATTAGCGTTCTGGGTCTCCCAATGCACCTTGAGGAGTGTGCCCCGGGGCCAGGATGTGAGCCCTGGACATGGCGAGAGCTCTCTGCAGGGAGAAATGCAGTATTAATGGAAGGGGTGCCCGTTTGTTACGCACTGGCGGGGTGTTTGGTTCAGGAGCAACAAATACAGGATTCAGGTGAAGGATCAGGCTCAGCGGTTGAACAGGCCTCTGGAAGGCTGAATTCTGAGGCCAAGGATTTATCATGTGACCTGACAGCCATTCTTATTACTGCCAGGCCAGGCTGGGGTGGCTGCATGTGCGGTTGGCATCATGTTTAATTGAAGTGGTGTTTTATCCCAGGAAAGCAGTCAGGAGGGCCTGGAGGAGTCTTGTGCAACTCCACCTTGTCCATTCTCCCAGAGACCCAAGAGCGGGATGGTCTCTACTGTGCATTGCTGGGTGCTTTGTCTGGTCTCATTTAAATGGCTCAAGTCCTGGGGCTCCCGCTTCCATTGGGGGATTGTTCCCCAGGCCCCTGGATCTCCCTGACAGGAAGGAAGATTTTCCTGATATTCAGCTTAAATGTTCCCTTTCTTCATTTCATCCCACTTCTCCTTGGTCCAGCCCTGAGCCCTAACCTGATTAATTCCTGCCCCCCTGGTATTTATCCCCATCAGGTGTGCACAGATCACATTCCCCACCCCATGTGAAGTCATTTAGCCGAGCTCTGCAAATCTAGTTTTTCACTCTTCCTGCAGTCCCTCCATTTTTGTTGCTTCTTGTCAGAGCTCCCTCCCAGTTGTCTGTATTTATCTAGTTTTGGGAGGTCACGATTTGAATGCGATATTCCAGTGGCAGTTGAACCAGAGCCACAGAGAACCACCGACCTGTCCCCTACCTGGTCTGTGATGTGATGCCTCCAGGCCTTTCCCTGGACTGGTCACGCTTACATTTCCTCTAATCGCTACCTGCTCTTACCTGTATTCTCAGGCCAGGGTCTCTCTCTCTCTGGTTTCAGCCTTGCACCGGGGGATTCACTCATGTTTGTCACAATGGATCTCGTTCTGTTTCCTGGCCCTGTTTCTGGTCTCTCTCTTGCTCCTGCCTCCCACGCTGTGCAGTCTGCACCGACATTCTCTGTGTGTGCCTGGGAAACGGCTGTGGCGTGGGCAGGGGGCTGTTGTGCTTGTGCGGTTGGGAGTGTTTTGGAGGGTGGGAGGGGCGCATGCATCGATCTGGGCACAGCTGAAGTTAGTGCTGTGTTAGGTCTCAGTGACATTGCTGCAAACTCCACCCAGAACCCTCCTCCACTGAGCTGTACTCAGGAATAATCCTCAGGCTTGGCACTTTTTGACCATAGATTCCCCCCACCCCAAAGCTCCCCACCTCTGTAAGTACGTTGGTCCCCATTTTACAGGTGGGAAACTGAGGCACAGAAGTTAAGTGACTTGCCCTACATCACACAGTGAGTCGGTAGCAAAGCTAGGGATAGAAACCAGGAGTCCTGTGTTCCAGTTCCTTCCCTTTTCCATTATGGCCTTATTGTTGTGCCTATTCCCCGGGGGCTGGCACTTCCTAGGCACCTAGATACATTTCCCAGCCTGGCTGAACTGACTCTCAATGCAGGGTAATGACACCATGGGGAACTGACTATCTGGCTTGAAAAGAATCCCAACCATTTCCCATCTCAGGCCCGGGCCATGAAGGGGAAGCTGCCTCTGGCCCTCCATGACATGCCTGTGATCAGGAGCTGAGGTTTCCCTTTCTGAGTTTCAGGTGGCCGGCCAAGTGGCTCATCTGTCTCTTCAAGTCCCGCTCCCCAGCTTAGCCACGCTCTCCTCCAGGAGTTGTTCCTGAAGGGGTAGGGCCGTCTTCAAGGGTGGATCAGGGAACAAAGATCAGCCTGATGAACTTGACAAATGATTACATGATAATTAATGTTGGGAAACAACATAAGGATAATTAAGCCCTAAATCCATCTCCCTCTTCTCTCCATGCTTCTAAGGGGGGCTCTGTGTCCTGCCACGGGGAGAGAGGCTGGCATCATGTCCAGTGTGGGCATAGGGGATTCTTTAAAGCCTTTTGCGGAAGGGTGAGTTGCTGTCTCTTTAAGGGGTCAAAGTTCAGCACTTTTGGCAGTGACTGAGCCTGGGTAACCTTGGCTGGCTGGCACTGGCCAAGCACCCAGGAAATTCTGCAACTCAATTGGCTCGCCCGCTTGGCACTGGCAGGGTGTTTGCTTTGTAGCTCTGGGGAAAGTTCAAATTCCCTGGTGATAGCAGATGCACCCTCTGTGCACCTCTCTCCTGTCCGCCTGATCCCCCCACAACTCCACAGTCCTGGATGGGCACTCCGGTGAGCAGGTGGCACTCACACCATCGGCACAGGGGCTGCCCCGGAGTGTAACCCCACTGCACGGGTCCCACCGGCTTCGCACTGCTGCTGGCCATTTGCTCCTCCCTAGTGCACCTGCCCTTTCTCAGCCAGGGCCCAGGCTTATCACACCCTAGGCCAGGAAAGGCCCAGACAGAGCTGGGGGCAGCCATAAGCTGTTTGCTTTCTCACTGTCTTTTGTTCTTGTGTGTGGAGGAGCAGCACACGGAGAGACCCCACCACCCCTTCCCTAGTGTGTTCATAGAGAGTGAGGGGGGTCCCAACTGTACATTATAACCTCCCCCTCCCCATAGCAGGGGTGATGGTGAGAGACCCTTCTAGGGGCTCACAGGCAGACACGTCACTGTGCCAGGACTGGGCAGCACCTCTGAGGAGGGGGAATCACAGGGAGCAGCCCCACCATGCAGCCAGCGGAGACTGAGTAGCGCTAGTGTGCCCGGCCTTCCAGCAAGGGTGCACCGCCAGGAGCTCCGTATGCTGGAGCCTCAGAAATCCCAGGGGTCTCCTGGCCTCCCTCCAGGAAGGGGTTCTAGACGCATGTGGTTCTTGCAGGATCCTGTTGCGCCCTCTGTCAGTGACACAGCCGATGGCCCTGGGGACGCTATGCAGAACTGACCATAGACACCATAGGCCAGGTGTTCAGAAGGACACGGCATGGTGGGTGCACGCTGGATGCTGAGCTCTTCTGAAACTCGGCTCCAGGAGCCTAGGTCACAGGAAATAGATTTCAGGGGAGATCATGCAGGAGGAGAGTTTCATAGATTTGAATGGACAAAGGAGAGAACTGCAGGAGCAGCCTGCCTCAGGGCTCCCATTTTAGTGTGTCTGGCGGGACAGACTTTGCTCCCATGACATTCCCATAGAGACACACCAGGATGGTGCCTTCTAAGTCCCCGTCATGGCACTGCACGCGGGGGCAACTCTAGAAAGCTAGGGGGATGCTGGGAAACGCAGGGTGTGTTGTATAAAGAGAGGATCCACGGCTCCTGCTTCTACATCCTGTGCATGGGAGGAGTCTCTGGAGAAACCGAGCTCCACCCCCAAGGGATGGCTGTAGAATTCCTGTTGCAAAGCCAGACAAAACATAGCCACTCCTGCTTGCAAGGGACCTTTCCTGGGCTTGTCCCCAGAACCCTGAATGACATCCAGAAGCTAAAAGAATTCCAGTTCAGATCCCTGGCATCACGTGCTCACTGCAGCTCGCTCCATTTAGGATGGGCACTAGCTGATTTTCCAGGGGAACTCTAAACTGAAGCCAGTGCAGTGACCCAGCCAGGAGCTAGACAAGGCAATGGAGAGCAGCAGTGAGGGCAAGGTGTCAGTCCGTTGGGCAGCAGTTACTGGGAAGGAGCTATGGGGAACTGCTGCTAAGTGATAATCCAGGAGCAGCCAGGGATCCACTAAGACCCGATAGGGGTGAACTCTTCTGGCAAAGGGCAGCACAACTGCTCGGTACCTGGGGCAGACATGGCGCTCTCCAGGTGTGCCGCTCCACGCACGCACCGTCGCTCCAAGCCCTACGTCTTTCCAGTCCTCTCCAAGCGGGGATGCTGCGAGGTTGGCCCCAGCCAGCTCTGTGTCTCCAAGGCTGGGGGAGGAGAGACACAACAGACTGCAGGCTCCCAAGGCAGGGGGTGCAGAGCTGAGCAGCAACAGCCCCAGGCACTCTGCTGCCCATAGGCCTCAGACTCTCCTCGCAGCCAGGGGTTCACATGGCCAAGGAGCAGCTGCCCCGAGCCCTCTGGAGGGAGGAGCAAGAAGCCACTGGGGGGCCAGGCCTGTGACTGGGAAGGCTGATGTGTTTAATGAGCCCTGGCCCCAGCTGTCCCATACCCCCAGCCCGGAAGCCTGCCCTGCCCCAGACCCGGCTGTCCCATTCCCCCAGCCCCGGAGCCTGCCCCTCCTTTCTTGCTGTGTACAGGCAGCCTGGAAGCCCCTGACTGAAGTTACACTTGGGGTAACCGCCCTGAACTCTGCTACCAGACATGGTCTCCCAGGGCTGCGGCCGCCCAGCTGCTCTCTGGGCTGGAAGTAGATGTGCTCTCCTGAGCCCGGGTGCATGGATTAGTGTAATGAGGCTGCCAGCACCGCAGGCCCATTAGGGGCACATAGCCACCACAACAAGCTGTAAAACAAACACGGCTGCCTCTGGGAGCCTGGATACGGGGAGAGAGGGTGCAGGCCAGGCCCTGGAAGCAGGGAGGGGAAGAGAAGGGAGGCAGAGAGCAGGCCTAGACCCAGGGGAGGCGGAGATGAGGGGGAGCTTTTGAAAAATCCTATCTGCAGATCTTCAAGTAATGGCCATCAGGGCTGGCTCCAGGGTTTTTGCCGCCCCAAGCAGCAAAAAAAAAGAAAAAAAAGAAAAAGCCACGATCGTGATCTGTGGCACTTCGGCGGGAGCTCTACCACCAGTCTTCGGCGGCTGGTCCTTCGCTCTGAGAGGGACTGAGGGACCTGCTGCTGAATTGCTGCCGAAGAGCCGGACGTGCTGGCCCTCACCGTTGGCCACCCCAAGCACCTGCTTGCTGGGCTGGTGCCTGGAGCCGGCCCTGATGGCCATAGATCACCACCAATGGAGCTGCACAGACCTTGGCAGCGCTGAATGTGACACAACCCAGTACTGTGTTCAGCCCCAGAGCAGTATGAAATCTCCGTCTGCCCTGTAGTTTCCTTTGGCTATGTACCCACATTGTGCAGTTGTGTACCTGGGAGCTAACAGCTGTCCTGCCCCACCCAGAAGTGGCTGCATTTCAGGGCCGGAGGAGGTGATACTATTCATCCCTTACCCAACTCCCAGGGTTTGTGAGGCACCATTACTGCTGGTTTATAAAGCCCTGGGAACTCCTCTGATGGACAGTGCTGCTAGGACCAGCCATCTCCCATCATAGAATCATAGAATATCAGGGTTGGAAGGGACCTCAGGAGGTCATCTAGTCCCACCCCCTGCTCAAAGCAGGACCAATCCCCAACTAAACCAATCTCACCCCATCCCTCTCCTGTGCATGTTTCAGTGGGAAGCTGGTGTCTCCGAAGTGGAAGAATTTCAAGGGTCTGAGGCTGCTTTGCCGGGATAAAATCCGCCTCAACAACGCTATCTGGAGAGCCTGGTACATCCAATGTGAGTACACAGCCCAGCTGCCCTGGGGCTGGGCCCTGAATCCTCCCTGTGCAGGCAGACCTATGGCTCCGAGAGCCTGGCCCTCGTCTGGGGGTCCTGAGGGAATGACTCTGGGGAGTGGGAGAATTCTCTCCCACGGTAGGGGAGGGGCAGATATTCATTCTGAGGAGGGACTCAGAGGGAGTGGGTGACTGAGTGAAAAGGGCAAGTCCTCTCCCTGGATGAGGTGAGGGAGGGGGCAAGTCCTGTCCCCAGGTGGGGGCAAGGCCTGTCCCTGGATGGCGTGGGGAGGGGTGACTAGACCCTGACTCTAGCCTCTTGTGGGCAGATGTGGAGCGGAGGAAGAGCCCCGTGTGTGGGTTTGTGACCCCCCTGGAGGGCTCCGAGGCGGAGGAGCACCGGAAACCCGAGGTACGTACACAAGGGCTCTTCCCAGCGACATTGGGGGGGGGGGAATAGATCTGGAGCCGCTTGCTGGGGTCTGGGCTGAGGGTCTCTACAGGTCTGGCTCTGACAGGCTGGGGGCAGTGATGTGGTGGTGGGGGTTGTTTATGCAGTTCCCAGGGTCCAGTATTCAATGGCTTCTCTTTTGGCTGAGGAAAACCAGCCCTGAGGCCAAGCACCCAGATGGGAGCCACATTGCACTCCCACAGCTGGGGAAGGGGATATGTGTGTGTCAGGCCTCTCCCAGCAGGGGGCGCTGGGGGGGGAGGGGGAGCGCTGGCTGTGCGGGGAACTCCCAGCTACACCAGCCCAGCCTGCCCCAGCAGGGGCCGCGGGGGGGGGGGGGGGGGGGGCGGCGGGGGGCGGGCCCCCCCCGGGGGGGGGCGGGGGGGGGGGGGGCGGGGGGGGGGGGGGGCGGGGCCCCGCCGGGGGGGGGGGGGGGGGGGGGGGCCGCGGTGCGGCGGCGGGGGGGGGGGGGCGGACCACCGGGGGCCCGCCGCCGCCGGGCGGGGCGCGGGGGGGGGGGAAGGGGGAGCGCTGGCTGTGGGGGGAGCGCCCAGCTACGCCAGCCCAGCCTGCCCCCGCAGGGGTCGCTGTGGGGGGGGGGGCGCGGACCGCGGGGGGAGCGGCACGCCCCCCCCGCCCCGCCCCCCCCGGCCGGGGGCGGGGGGGGGGGGGGGGCCGCCGGGCGGGGCCGGCCGGGCGGGGCGGGGCGGGGGGGGGGGGGGGGGGGTGGGGCCCCCCGCGGCGGGGGGGGCGGGGGGGGGGGGGGGGCCCCGGGGGGGGGCCCGGGGGCGGAGCCGCACGGGAACGCGGGGGTACGGACAGAGGGGGTCTGCGCGGCGAGGGGGGGGGGGGGGGAATAGATCTGGAGCCGCTTGCTGGGGTCTGGGCTGAGGGTCTCTACAGGTCTGGCTCTGACAGGCTGGGGGCAGTGATGTGGTGGGGGGGGTTGGTTATGCAGTTCCCAGGGTCCAGTATTCAATGGCTTCTCTTTTGGCTGAGGAAAACCAGCCCTGAGGCCAAGCACCCAGAGGGGGGCCACATGGCACCCCCACAGCGGGGGAAGGGGATATGTGTGTGTCAGGCCCCTCCCAGGAGGGGGGGCGGGGGGGGGGGGGGGGCCGCCGGGCGGGGCCGGCCGGGCGGGGCGGGGCGGGGGGGGGGGGGGGGGGGGGTGGGGGGGGGGGGGGGGGGGCGGGCGCGGGGGGGGGGGGCCCCGGGCGGCCCCGGCCCCGCCGGCCCCGGCGGGGGTCGGGGGGGGGGGGGGGAGGAGCGCTGGCTGTGGGGGGAGCCCCCAGCTACGCCAGCCCAGCCTGCCCCGTCAGGGGTCGCTGTGGGGGGAGGGGGAGCGCTGGCTGTGGGGGGAGCTCCCAGCTATGCCAGCCCAGCCTGCCCCAGCAGGGGTCGCTGTGGGGGGGGGAGCGCTGGCTGTGGGGGGAACTCCCAGCTACGCCAGCCCAGCCTGCCCCAGCAGGGGTCGCTGTGGGGGGAGGGGGAGCGCTGACTGTGGGGGGAGCTCCCAGCTACACCAGCCCAGCCTCTCCCAGCAGGGGTCGCTGGGGGGGGAGGGGGAGCGCTGACTGTGGGGGGAGCTCCCAGCTACACCAGCCCAGCCTGCCCCAGCAGGGGGCGCTGTGGGGAGGAGCACTGGTTGTGGGGGGAGCTAACACCCAGGTGCTTGCTGAGGGTGCCCGTGACCTATGTGCTGGCTGTGTCCTTGCTAGGCTGTCCTGCTGGAGGGGAACTACTGGAAGCGACGGATCGAGGTGGTGATGAAGGAGTATCACAAGTGGAGGATTTACTACAAGAAGCGGGTCAGCATCTCCCTTCCCTGCGGTGCTCATTGCTTTGGGGCTGTGAGGCCAGAGCGGGGCACTCGTGGGTGGCGGGGCCGAGACACTATAGCACTGGGCATGCTTGACATGCACAGATCCTGAGCTGGCTCCTGACAGACAGTAGTGGCAGCTTGTTGGGAGGCTGAGGGCTGCCCCTGTCACTGTGTAGGGCGGATTGCAGATGCCCCTTTGTCTCTGATAGAGGGCAGGCCTCAGGTCTCAGCAGCCTGGCACAACTCACTCCCCAGACTCCACAAGGCCTGGCCTGGCCTGGCTTGCCCGCAGCGGGATCCCCGGGGCTGCACTTTGCCAGGCTACCCGCAGCGGGATCCCTGGAGCTGTGCTTCGCTGGGCGCTGATGGGCCCCGTTGCCCCCATCAGCCACCCCAGGAGCAGGTGACCTGGGACAGAGTGAAGGAGGGAAAATCAGCAACCAAAGGGTTCTGCAGAAATCTGCTGGCACCAGGCAGGGCGGTGATGCCACCTAGTGGTTGTCTTAGGTTCCTGGCACGTCCCCTGTCTCCAGAGTCTTCCATTTTGAAGTGCTGCAGTGGCTGGCTGCGTAAGCCAGGAAGAGCAGCTGCTCTCCCGGGGGAAGGATCTCTCATTCCCTGCTGCTTATCTACTGGAGCCAGCGTTCCAGCAAGACAAGGGGAGGGCGCTGCCAGGCGTCTGTGATATCCCCTCTATTCCCTGGGCAGCCCTCTCGTGATCCTGCTGGGGTTTGGCAGGAGGTGGTGGGGGGGAGGATCAGAGCCTTTATAAAATAAATACAAATAAAAATGCCACTGTTACTTGGCCAGTGCGTTGGGTCATGGTCCTGGCCAATAATGGGGGGTTATCCATGCTGAGGGTGGCCAGAGTGTCTACTTTGGGGTGCCAGGGTCCAGATGCCACACTACAGCACTGCCCTCTCCCAGGGTGCAAGGATATTTTGTGCCCTAGGCGAAACTTCCACCTTGCCCCTCCCCCCCGCCGTAACATCGGTTCATTGAGGGGCAAATCCCAACGAGCCTTTATAGACCCCAGGAGCCAGCCGTGCCCAGGGGCTGCACCCTAGACCAGGTTCCCCCCTCCCCGCCCACACCCCAGCAGCCCCCCCGTGAGCCCTCCCCACCCCACCCCAGCAGCCCCCGCCCCGAGTCCACTCACTGGCTTTGCTGGGCTTGGGCTGCTGCAGCAGCTCGGCAGGGAGAAGCCGCCTTCCGGAGGCACCAGAGAGCCAGAGCGTCCCACTTGTGGCGGCGGCAAGCCCCAGCCATGGAGGTGGCGGCGCTGCTAGCGGGGAGCAGCCGTGCCCCCCACCCCTCCTGCCCAGGCTATGGCCCGGCACCCCCCCCGGGGGCTCCTGCAGGCTGCAGCGGATACATGCAGGCTCCAGCCCCCGTGCGCTCCCCAGCTCCCCCCTCGCCGCACTCAGGCTCTGTGGCTCCCGGGCATGTGAGCCGCCGCTGGGGCGCAGGGCCCTGAGCCTGCTCCGGGAGGGGCAGCGGCGGCTCACACACCTGGGAGCCACAGAACCTGAGCGCAGTGAGCGGGGAGCCAGGGGGCGTGCCTGCCCAGGCTGCGGCCCGGCGCCCCTCCCCGGGGGCTCCTGCAGCGGATGCATGCAGGCGGCGGCCCCCGTGCACCCCCCGGCTCCCTCCTCGCCGCACTTGGGCTCCGTGGCTCCTGGGAATGTGAGCCGCTGCCTCTGCTGCCCCTCCCGGAGCAGGCTCAGGGCCCTGCGCCCCGGCGATGGCTCACATGCCTGGGAGCCGCAGAGCCCAAGCGTGGCGAGAGGGGAGCCGGGGGGCACACGGGGGCCACCACCCGCATGCATCCGCTGCAGCCTGCTGGAGCCCCCCGGGGGGGGGCGCCAGGCCACAGCCTGGGCAAGAGGGGCTGGGGCACAGCTGCTCCCTGCTAGCAGCGCTGCTGCCTTTGCAGGGCTGCTGCCCCCCCCCCGTGCCACGCCGGCTCCTCCATGGCTGGGGCTCGCCGCCCCCACAAGCCAACGCTCTAGCTCTCCGGTGCCTCCGGAAGGCGGCTCCTCCCTGCCGAGCCAGGGCACCGCTTTTTGGCGCCCCCAACCACTTAGAGCCCTAGGCGACCGCCTAGTTCGCCTAGTGGTTGCACCGGCCCTGACCCCACCCCTGGGCTGGAGACCACTGCAGTCTCGTCAGCCCTGCCCAAAGGGAAGAGCCATGGTACCCTTGTCCTCCTCCCTTGTTGGCTGCTTGGGATGCATTGCCAACCTCGCCCCAGCCTGGCTCCCCCATCAGGAGGAGGGGCTGACAGGCCATGTTTTCCGTGCAGCTTCGAAAGTCCAGCCGGGAGGGTGAGATCTCCAGCCCGAAGCAGGTGAGTGCCCTAAAGGGGTGAGGGGCGGCCTTCTGCAGGAGGAAGTGGTGGGAGGAGTGGCGCTCACTCCAGATCCCCAGCATTGCCAACTCCCATGGTTTGATCACTTGTCTCATGATACTTGGTGTTTTCTTAAAGCCCCAGCTGCTGGAGTCTGGTGATTTAGCATCTCAGCTTTGATGTCTTTTAAAAAGTAAATTTCTAGCCCTCATGGCTGTGTGAAAACGCCAGAAAGTGCCTCCAGAAGGCTCAGATCCCAGAAGGCAGGTACCACATGCCCCGAATGCAGTGGTCTTTTCTAAAGGGCTCCTGGCTTTTAAGCCAGTCTCATGATTTTTTGGGACCCAACCCTTTGGAGTACGTGGGGCTGGAGATGCTGGAGCCTCATCTTCCCAGTTGGAATGTATGAAATTCACAGGAGCAATGTCCTGGCAATGAAGGGTTAAATAAAGTCCTGGGCCCTGCGTCCCGGTGGCGGCTCACATGCCTGGGAGCCGCAGAGCCCAAGCCGGGGGGCACACGGGGGCCGCCACCCGCATGCATCCGCTGCAGCCTGCAGGAGCCCCCCTGCAGCCTGGGCAGGAGGGGCTGGGGCACAGCTGCTCCCTGCTAGCGGCGCCGCTGCCTTTGCAGGGCTGCTGCCCCCCCCGTGCCACGCCGGCTCCTCCATGGCTGGGGCTCGCCGCCCCCGGGGGGTTCCTGCAGGCTGCAGCGGATGCATGCGGGTGGCGGCCCCCGTGTGCCCCCCGGCTCCCCTCTCACCACGGTCGGGCTCTGCGGCTCCCAGGCATGTGAGCCGCTGCCAGGGCTCAGGGCCCAGGACTTTATTTAACCCTTCATTGCCAGGACATTGCTCCTGTGAATTTCATACATTCCAACTGGGAAGATGAGGCTCCAGCATCTCCATATTTACCTGGGCAGGTAAATATTCATTTGGTTAAAACCACTGAGCTGGCTTGATCGGCTAAGCCCCCTACACAGCACAGGGGTGCTGGCAGGGGAAGCATTTCTGCAGCTTCAGAGCTGCCTTTGGGAATGTTTTGAAGCCTGGCCAGCACCCAGGGGCCAGCATGGCCCCCGGGACCCAGCTGGAGCACTGCTTCACCACCTGGGCTGAATTCAGCTCCAAGAAATGGGACCTGAAATGGAGAGAAAAGTCCATTTCCAGACTCCAGCCATCCTGCCCCCGGCCCCACCTTGTGTCTCTGGGCATGGCATCCTTGCCACCAAAAGCAGGGAAGAGACGTCCCTCAGCTGGCTGTACAAACCTGCCAGGTCTGGGAGCCGGAGCACTGGTCCCTCGGAGAGAGGTGGTAGAACTATGGCAGACCCCCATCGTGTCCCCCAAAAGAGGGGATTCAGGCCAGGGTCAGAGAGAGCTTGAGGCCTGAGTGTGTGACTGGGAAACACAGCGGCATTCAACAAGTGTCCTCCCTGGGCTGCCACATCCCCATCTGTAAGTGGGGCTGTGAGGATGAAAGGAGACTTGTGTTGGTAAATGCAGATGTCCAGCCCTACACACGGGCTAATTATGCTCCCCAGACTGGCTGGCTGTGGGTCAGAGGGGGGCTGCTCCTTGTCTGTAAATGTGGTCGGGAGGGGCAGACAGACTGTATGTTTGTGGGTAATCAAAGGGCTGGGGGGCGGGGAGAGGGGTGATATTGTTCCATTTGCTGCCATGAGCTGCAAGGTCTCCTGGACTTGGCCCTGTGGTTTGAGTTTGGGCCCTTCTGTGTCTGGAGTCAGGCGAATGTCGAGTGACCCTCACTCCAGCACTGATTCCTCTGGGTCCGGAGGGCGCTGCAACCAGCTCTGCAGGTCCAGATTGTCCCGTCCCACCCTGCAGCCCAGCTGCCTCCAGGAGGGCAGTGGCTGGCCAGCCCCACGCATTGGGAGGAGGGATAGCTCAGTGGTTTGAGCATTGGCCTGCTAAACTCAGGGTTGTGAGTTCAATCCTTGAAGGGGCCATTTAGGGAACTGGGGTAAAAATCTGTCTGGGGATTGGTCATGCTTTGAGCAGGGGGTTGGACTAGATGACCTCCTGCGGTCCCTTCCAACCCTGATATTCTATGATTAGATGGCTCCACTAAGGCAAGGGAGGGGAAATGGTGGGAATGCCCCAAAATTCCAGCTGGATGCATTTTGCTCTGACTATCCCAGACTCTCTGGGTTGAGACAGGGGATGTGATCTTGAATGAACCAGGAAAACTTTCTTCAGAGAGGGGTCTGAGGGGTCTGGGGTACAGGAGCTGTGGCAGCCCCACCTGCTGCAGAAGGCTCTAGTACAAGAGTCATTTCCCATCACGACATGCAGCCATTTCTGGGCTAGGCGAGGGCAACTGTTCCCCTGTGTAGCTACACCCCACGGCACTCTCGGGCAGGCAGCAAAGGACGGGTGTCAGATCAAACTGCAGGGGGATGGGATGGAGAGCGGCAGAAGGTCCTTGCCAGAGTTTGTGTGGCCAGGGCAGGGAGGTTAACAGCCCCCCACCCCCCGGATTAAAGGCTCCCTGAGGACTGCAATGGCTGCGAGGGCAGAGGACTGGAACCAGCAGCAGCCACCCAGCACTATAGAGAAGGTGCTCTGTCAGAGCAGGAGGGGGGGCTTCCCAGTGAAGAGGGACCAGGGGAGGCCAGAGGCTGCCAGGAGAGAGGGGCCGGGGGAGGCCGGGGGCTGCCAGGGGAGAGGGGCTGGGCGGGTGCCCGGGGAGAGGGACCAGGGGAGGCCGGGGGCTGCCAGGGGAGAGGGGCTGGGCGGGTGCCCGGAGAGAGGGGCCGGGGGAGGCCGGGGGCTGCCAGGGGAGAGGGGCTGGGCAGGTGCCTGGGGAGAGGGACCAGGGGAGGCCGGGGGCTGCCCAGGGAGAGGGGCCGGGGGAGGCTGGGGGCTGCCAGGGGAGAGGGGCTGGGTGGGTGCCTGGGGAGAGGTGCCCAGGGAGAGGTATCTGGGGGGGCTCTTTTGATGAACTGTCTCGTGCAGGATGAGGGTGTGTGGAAGCCATCGGAGAAATGGTGCAACCAGCTGTTCTCCAGCGTGGTGCCCATGCTGCTGGGGGATGAGAATGAGGAGGCCGGAGGGCGGCAGCTCTTTGACTTGGACAGCTTCCTCTTGGACATCTCAGACACACTCTTCACTATGACGCAGCCCCCCTGCTCCCACCAGATGCTCCCAGAAGACGGTACGTCCCTGGGACCACGTTCTCACCCATGAACCTCACCGTGTGTGTGTGTGTGTGTCTGAGGGGTTATGGGGGGGTCTTGCCCTAGTTGCATTAGCTTCTTCACGTTTTCTTAGCATCCACCCCCCCAAACGAGCCACTCTGGTCCTGCCCTGCACTAGCCAGGCCCGGTCTCTGGAGCGATTGCCCCAGCGCGGCTCCTCCCAAAGCAGCAAGGTCAGGTTAACGAGGCAGTGCCCACGCCCTTTCCTCCAGTACCCTGCCCCCACCCGGCAGCCCACGAGCCATTCAGGCGGGGCAGGGGCAGCACTCCCCATGTGTGCAGCGGAGCAAACAATACAGGGTGCTAGTCCCAGGAGCAATGGTCCAGCGCTAATAACATACACTTCCAGAGCTCCTTCCTGCCAGGGGACCTCAGGACTCCGCTCAGCCACCACGGACATGCAGCCCCCTCTGGGGTGGAATGTGGCCGTTGTGTACCACTGCACAGCAAGCTAGAATGGCAGGCGGAGAATGCCATGCCCTGCTGAAAGTGGGCGCAGTGTAAAGCCTGGAGTGGGAGCAGGCTAACATGCTGATTGGTAGCCTCTTTGGTAGCCCCCCTCTCCCCCAGTGGCCAGGGCCATGGGCGTGTCTCAGGAGGTCAGTGGGAGTGAGACAGGAGTGTTCCCTAGCAGCTGCTGTAAGAGCCCCAGTGGGGCGGAGTCCCAGGGAGGGCTTCAAGCTGCCAGTGCTTTACAATGGAGGGAGCAAAGTCACTACTGGCCCTGTAGGGAGGCAGTGTGGCCTAGAGGCTGGCACACTGGGCTGGGACTCAGGAGCCCTGCGTGCTATTCTTGCCTCTGCCGCTGGGTGACCTTGGGCAAGTCACATTCCTTCTCATGCCTCGGTTTCCCCATCTATAAAATGGGTATAATGACACTGGCCTCCTTTTCAAATGTGCTGAGACACGTGGCTGAAAGGTGCTGGATAGGGGCTGGAGTTTATTGTTAATATCTCCCCTTCCAGGGCAGTTCTCCCCTGCAACATCCTTCTGCCTGGCTGAGCCCTCCCTGACCTGTGCAGGGCAGGTCCTCTCCCTCCTGCTCCAGGGGCCCTGACATCTCAGCCCTCCCCTCCTGCCTGAGGGAAGGAGAATCTCCCACCAGAATGCAGCACCCCCTCCTGGGCTTCTGGCTCCTGCAACCAGCAGAAAGAGGGGATCCAGCCCCCAGGGCTGGGAAATGTCTCCCATCCCTTGTGCAGATGATGGAGGCTTCAGGCCATGGGGGGAACAGCAGAGGATTCGGAGGGGGCGGCTGCCCAGCATTAGCACTGGAGCAGATGAGTTCTCAGCTGCCCCCCTTCTACTGGCTAGTGGCACAGATACATTCTCTGCAAGGCCATGAGGCGAACGGTCTCCCAGGAGAGCCCGATAATGGGGCAGGGGCAGAGAGGCAGGGCAGGAGGCTCCTTGAGGGCTAACAAGCTGGCAACAGTGAGCCAGGGAATGTGGGGCACAAGTGAAGGACTATGGGGAGCAGGAATTGGGGACCAGGGAAAGGGGAACTGATGGGCTGGTTCTGCCCTTTTGCAGCCTACACTGGGAACGCCGACATGATCCAGCCAGGCCTGACCCCACTGCAGCCAAATCTCGATGATTTTATGGAAATCTCAGGTAGGAGCCAGCCCTGGCAGAGGACCAGTTGTTTGCGGAAGCTGGATTTGTGCAGCGGGGATGGGGACGCATGGCCCATCTCCCCACTGCCTCAGAGAGCTTAGCCACAGTGGGCTGGAGCTGAGTGCTGTCCCCTGGCCTGGCAACAGAGGGGGCTGACAAATGGCAGTGGGTAGAGCTGAATGGGGATCTGCGGGGCCCCTGGGATTTCACACCAATGAGCTGAAGGAGGGGAAGCAGTGGCACTGCGGTGGTACTAAGCTGGGGGGAGTTGCAAACAGAACAAGGATGGAGTATACAGCCGGTCCTGGGGAGCCGAGCTGCACTGGGGCAGGAGGGCAGGAGGCCAGGTCCTGGGGAAATGAATTTCTCCAAATGTAGCTCTCTTTACAGGAATGTGAAACCACAAGGGGGTTTGGCTGCAGACAGAGGAAGGAAAACTCTCCCCGCAAGAAAGAGGAAATCTCTAGGGGGCGAGCAGCTTTCTGCTGTGCTGCCAGGGCTGGGGGGCGGGATGGGGGAAGGAGCCTGGGGGGGACGGGAGGGAGCTTTCGGAGGGGTCCCCTCATTGCCCCTGGAACTCCCCTGTCTGCCCCTGCACCCCTGGGCCATTGAAACAGCCTACGTCTGGCTGCATGGGGGCTGGGTCCCCCCAGCAGGACCCTCAGGGAACTCCCGGTCACCGCGCATGGCTCAGGGCCCGGACAGAGGTGCAGCTCTGTGACAGCTGCCCCTTGCAGCTGAGAGGAGAGGAAGTGGGGTCCTGATGGTGGCCCCCAGGGTATCAGGTCCTGATGGGGCCGGGCAGTGATTTGCTGCCAGGGGAGGGCAGTGACTTAATGCGTATGGTGGCTGACCCCGCAGGGGGCTGTTCCTGCGTTCCCTGGGCAATGCTGTCCTCCCAGTGCTGCTCACGGAACCAGCCTTCTCATCTGGGGGTTGGGCTTGCAGGCGGATCCTGGGCCACCTGTGCAAGGGAGGGAGAAGGAAGGGGAGGGGGCGCATCCACTAGGTGCTGGGCTTCTCCATCGCGCTCCAGCAGCTCAGCCCCCAACTCTGCCCCAGAGGGAGGGACGGTGAGGCCAGACTGGGCCACTGGGCTATGGGGCAATAGTAAATGGTGGACCCTGCCCCATGATGCTCACGCCACCAGCTCTGCAAAGGGGAACAGCCCAACCTGAGAGCAGGGGTGCAAGGGCTTCTAGGGGGTAGGAGTCATGGGGTGCCCCATCCGGGTTGGGGGGCAGGAGTGTGAGCATCTGGGGGCTTCTCCCTCCCCTGCTAGAGTGGGGCTGGGAGGAGAGAGGCTGCAGAGGAGGCTAAGAGAGCGAGGGGGGGTGAGAATATGCAGGAAAGAGTTTTCAGGGGGGAATCGGGACAGAGTCAAACCATGAAAGTTGGGCTAAAGGAAACCCAGCTCTAGAGACTGGTCAGGGAGACCAGAGATGCCTGCTCACAGCACTGCAAACCAGGCTGGAGCGAGACGCTGAGCAGCACTGAGGAGAGGGGCAGGGAGCCGGGGGAGGAACACAAATGAGAGATACAGCTCAGGCCCCTCTGAACTTTTTTTGGCCGTGGGGCAGCCCCACGCCAAGGCTCCAGCATGGCCCCTTGCCTTTGATGGGCCCAACCTGTCCCCAAGCCAACCTGCAGCTTTGGGCTTCAGCTGAGGGGAGTGCCCTAGCTGGGAACGTGGAAGGTGCCCGGCCAGCACAACCTGCTGAGCTCAGCAGAGGTCGGTAAGGAGCTATGCAGAGGGCCAGTCACTTTGGCTGCACCGTATCTCGCAAACCAGGGGTGGTTGGGAGTCCTGTCCTAGTGGAAGGGCCTGGGCATCGCCACAGCTCTTGTGCCTGCAACTTCATGTGGGCTCAGGGCTGACCTTTGTGGAGGCTGGTTGGCCTGGGCCTCCTGGAGCTCCACTGCCAGTATCCACTTCCCACTTTCCTCCTTGGGAGGAAACTAGTGACCTTGCATCATTTGGCTGCTGGCTGATGCAAGACCAGATGCTGGCAGAAAGCTGAGGCTGGGACGGCAGACGTTAGCGCAGCCTGTAGGTGCATTCCTGGGGCGCCCTCTGGACGAACCAGACGCGGAGGAAGTGAATGCAGATTCTGCACTCTTACACCACTTCCTGCAGCTCTGCTTGCTGGAGACACTGGGGATGCCCCACCTCTGGCCAGCACCCCCTAATTCGTTTCCTACAGCACTCCCTGAGGGGAAAGGCCAGGACTGGAGCAGCTGGAAGCTCCCCACGGCCAGTGCTCCTGCAGCCGGGAGCTAGGGCTGGTGGGAAATTTTCTGCTGAAATTGTTTTTCAATGAAAAATCGGGTTTTCAGCAGAATGCTCCTGAAGACTGTCTGCTTTCCATGGTAAAATTCCCATGTCACTGAGAAACAGAACTATCTCTGTTACATGGCAGTGCCTCATGGGAATTGTCGTGTGCATGCCTCACACTCCCATTCTCCTCTGTGGGCCACGGTGTCTGACTCCATTGCTCACGCTGCACCATGCGCAGGGAACCCGAGATTTCTAGATTAGAAGGGATCCTGGGATCTGACCTGTATAACACAGGCCAGAGACCTGCCCTGAATTAATTCCTGTTTGAACTAGAGCAGAGCTTTTAGAAAAACATCCCAGATGTAACAATTGCGAGTGCTCGAGAATCCACCATGACCCCTGGTAAATTGTTCCAAACGTTAATTACCCTCACTAGTAAACATTTGCACTTTATGTCTAGACTGAATTTGTTTAGCTTCCACCTCCAGTCATTTGATCTTGTTCTGCCTTTGTCTTCTAGATTGGAGAACTCACTAGCAAAGTTTTATTCCCCATAGAAGTACCTAAAAACTATGATTGATAGATTGAACTCCTTGAATGTGTCACTAGAAGGCAGGTTTTCCAAACCTTTAATCATTTTCATGGCTCTTCTCTGAACCCTCTCCAAATTATCAACATCCTTCTTGATGGTACAGTATTCCACCACTGCCAAATGTAAAATAACCTCTCTACTCATACTTGAGATTCCCCTGTTTGTACATCCCAGGATCACATTAGCCCTTTTGGCCACAGCGCACTGGGAGCTCATCTTCAGCTGATTATCCACCATGACCCCCACATCTTTTTCTGAGTCACTGCTTCTCAGAGTCTCCTGTCCTGTAAAGTATGGCCTACATTCTGGGGTCCTAGATGTATGACTTTACATTTGGCCAAGTTAAATTGGATATTGTTTGCTGCATTCAGCTTACCAAGTGATCCAAATCACTGCGTATCAGTGACCTGTCCTCTTCATTCTTTACTGTCCCCTCTATCTTTGTGTTGTCTGCAAACTTCATCAGGGATTATTTTGTTTTCTTCCATGTCAGTGACAAAACTGTTAAATAGTTTAGGGCCAAGAACCAGTCCCTGCGGGACCCCACTGGAAACACACCTGCTCGATGGAGATTTCCCATTTACATTTACATTTTGAGCCCTATCAGTTAGCCAGTTTTTAATCCATTTAATGTGTGCCATGTTAATTTTGTATATTCTGATTTTTTAATCAAAATGCTTTGCAGTTCCAAGTCAAACACCTTACAGGAGCCTAAGGATATTACATCAAGCGGAGTGCCCCAAGGGTCGGTCCTGGGGCCAGTTTTGTTCAATATCTTCATTAATGATCTGGAGGATGGCGTGGACTGCACTCTCAGCAAGTTTGCAGATGACACTAAACTGGGAGGAGTGGTAGATACGCTGGAGAATAGGGATAGGATACAGAGGAACCTAGACAAATTAGAGGATTGGGCCAAAATAAACCTGATGAGGTTCAACAAGGACAAGTGCAGAGTCCTGCACTTAGGACGGAAGAATCCCATGCACTGCTGCAGACTAGGGACTCAATGGCTAGGCAGCAGTTCTGCAGAAAAGGACCTAGGGGTTACAGTGGATGAGAAGCTGGATATGAGTCGACAGTGTGCCCTTGTTGCCAAGAAGGCTAACAGCATTTTGGGCTGTATAAGTAGGGGCATTGCCAGCAGATCGAGGGACATGATCATTCCCCTCTATTCGACATTGGTGAGGCCTCATCTGGAGTAATGTGTCCAGTTTTGGGCCCCACACTACAAGAAGGAGGTGGAAAAATTGTAAAGAATCCAGCGGAGGGCAACAAAAATGATTAGGGGGCTGTAGCACATGACTTATGAGGAGAGGCTGAGGGAATTGGGATTGTTCAGTCTGCAGAAGAGAAGAATGAGGGGGGATTTGATAGCTGCTTTCAACTACCTGAAAGGGGGTTCCAAAGAGGATGGATCTAGACTGTTTTCAGTGGTACCAGATGACAGAACAAGGAGTAATGGTCTCAAGTTGCAGTGGGGGAAGTTTAGGTTGGATATTAGGAAAAACTTTTTAACTAGGAGGGTGGTGAAGCACTGGACTGGGTTACCTAGGGAGGTGGTGGAATCTCCTTCCTTAGAGGTTTTTAAGGTCAGGCTTGACAAAGCCCTGGTTGGGATGATTTAGTTGGGAATTGGTCCTGCTTTGAGCAGGGAGTTGGACTAGATGACCTCCTGAGGTCCCTTCCAACCCTGATATTCTATGATTCTATGATTCTACATCAACACTATTACTTTTATCAACCAAACTTGTCATCTCATCACAAGATATCATTAGTTTGATGGGAGCTATTTTCCATAAACCCGTGCTGATTGGCATTAATTATATCACCCTCATTTACTTGTATATTAATCGAGTCCCAGATCAGCTATTCTATTATGTTGCCCAGAATTGATGTCAGGCTGACAGGCCTGTAATTACCTAGATCATCCCGTTTATCCTTTTGAAATATTGGCCCAATATTAGCTTTCTTCCTTTCCTCTGGAACTTCCCCCAAGGCTCCTAGAGTTATTGAAAATCAACATTAATGGTCCAGCTAGTTTCTTGGCCTGCTCCTTTAAAACTCTTGGATTACGTTATCCCATCCCACTGATTTAAAAATATCTGACTTTAGTAGTTGCTGTTTAGCATACTCTTATGTTGCTATGGGAATGGAAAGTATTTCATCATCATCTTCATCCTCATCATCATCTCTGACATGACTACACTGGCTGTGTTTTTTCCCAAATACAGAACAGCAATATATATTAAGCATTTCTGCATTTTCTGCATTTTCCTTGACAGCCCTACCAAGAGGGAGAAAGGGGTGCTTCATGGGAGAGGTAGCTAAATAGGCTAGCGTAAGGCACCCAAACTACAACTCCCATAAGGCACCATGGCACTAGTTTGAATAAAAATATTTCAGTTTTTAGCCAAAATATTTGGCTGAAAACTCAAAATTTTCCATGACCCCCACTTCCCTATTTTCCAACTCTCTCTCCTGGGAGCTCCCCACAACCAGCACTCCTGAACCGTGGCCTACATCAGCCATTCCTAGTCTGCGGTCCATGGAGCATGTGGCTGGGGCTCTGTGGAGGGCAGACTGGGAATGTGGTGGTTCTTATTTGCAGCTGCTAAAATGCATGAATGGAAGCACAAGCTCCCTTTCCTGTTCTCTGCAGCTGCCCCGCGGAGGTTATGTGATTGAGGGGCAGTGATGAGTGGGAAGGGGCGACTCTACGGAACACTCTCCAAGATGCGACAAAGAATCCTGTGGCACCTTATAGACTAACAGACGTATTGGAGCATAAGCTTTCGTGGGTGAATACCCACTTCGTCAGACGCATGTAGTGGAAATTTCCAGAGGCAGGTATAAATATGTATAAATATACCTGACTCTGGAAATTTCCACTACATGCGTCTGACGAAGTGGGTATTCACCCACGAAAGCTTATGCTCCAATACGTCTGTTAGTCTATAAGGTGCCACAGGATTCTTTGTCACTTTTTACAGATTCAGACTAACACGGCTACCCCTCTGATACTCTCCAAGTACTCTTTCTTGTCTTTCCTGGGGAGAGCCTGGCGTGCTGGATGGGTGGAGTGACCACTCAGCCCAGCAAGGGCTCTGAGCTGAAGCAGCAGTTCAGTTTGGTCCCGTCATGCTCACTCTCTCTGGGCTTATGCTGCTGCTGCTGCTTTTGCACAGAGACTGTAGGAAGTCGTAGCATTTCTGCTGAGCACAGCCAGAGAGGAAAATACCCTCCTGCTGGGAGGGGCTGGCTGGCTTACGCCGTATTTCTAGTGGGCACCAAAGGCCCAGCACCTGCCTGGCCAGTGCTCCTAGGCCTGGGATGGATGGCGAGGCAAAGGTGTAGTGCGGGAGCTCGCTGCATGCAAATAGGAAGAGAATTGTTCAGAGCCAGGACTCTACCCAGTGCGAGGGAATCATGCATCCCTTTCCCCAAAAAGGTTATAATCCAGGATCACAGCCCCTGGAAAAACCTGAAATGTGAGTGCATGTGTGTGGTGGGGTGCGTAGAGGTGTGTGTTGGGGGGCTGCTGGGGGTAGGGGACATCGCAACACCCCCATTGCCAGGAAGGCTGCTGGAGCCAGACTTCCAGGTGCTCAGCGCTGTTCTCAACAGGAGCTGCTGGGTGTCCACTGCTTTTGACAATCTGGCCGCTTGGCTGAGCGGACTGAGTGGGAGCTGAGCTGCTCTGGAAGTCTGGCCCTGGGTTTCCTGGGAGATGCCTCTCCCAGTGCTGGGAGACCGAAATGCGCAGAGTGTGGGCTGTGGGGAGAGTGAGGTGGGCCTGGGGGGTTGCTGGCCCCGTCGCTAGCGTCAGGCAGGTCAGTACCTCACAGCGGAATAAAACAAGCAAAGCCCAAGAGGGAGACACAAAGCCTGAGCCGAGGATAAGCCTGGGCCCTGTCGCGGTGCCGTGTGCCTGTCAGTCAAGGAGCAGAAGCCAGTCCGGAATGAGGAACCACCCCGTGCCCTTAGAATGTGTGTGGGAGAGGGGTCTGAGTCAGATGGAGAAGTCCTGATGGCAGAGCCAGGGGAGCAGCTGGGCCTGGTGTCTGACTGCTGCCTGCATCCTGCTTCAGGTAGGACCCTGCTTTTTTGCTCTTGGGACTGCTGCGGGGCTGGGCTACCCCGGCTCTCCCGAAGGACAGCCTCTCCCTTCTCCACGGACTTGGGGGGAGGGGGTTAAAGCCCAGAGATGACACTGAAGGGGCTTTGATTTGGAAGCTGGGGAGGGTGGAAAAGACACAAGAAGAAGCTGTACCGCCCCCGGACTCTACTGAGGACAGCCCCAGTACTCTTGCCACTGGGGCAAAGGGTTTGGGAGCTCAGGTATTGGGCTGTCAGCATGAACTCCTGCTCTAAGCTAGAACTCCAGCCCACCATAGTTACCTTCACCAGCCCAGGGTGTCTCAGTTGGACGCAGCAGCCAGTGCCCAGGACCATGTGCTAGGGGAGGAGGGGAGGCGTGACTGGTACAGAGGAGTCTGGGGAGAGCATTAGACTGTCCTGGAGGGATGGGGGGCACATACAGTCTCTGCACTAAGCAATTGGGCAGGTCTTGCTGCCTATCTCTGTCGTGCACTTGGAGAGCTCCCCCGAGGAATCGATATGAGCACCAGGGAAATGCCTAAAATACACACAACCCCCTGCTGTGCCGGAAGCTCATTCCCTTGGCCATGGGAACAGCCCAGCCCCTCTGCCAAGGAAGACCAGGTGGGGGAGGCTGGCTTTACCGTCTCTGTGGGTGATTGTGGGGCTTCGCACTTTGTATGGCTGAGATCCTGGGATATGCGCCGAGTAACCCAAGACGCCCACCCCAACACCTCCCCCACGACCATGACTGAGAGGCACAGGCAGGGGCTGGGCTCCTGACTCTGCCCTGCCCTGCAGTGAGTTACTTACACCTGTGCCAAGTGGGTGCAGAATGGCTGCCTTAAACACCCACTGCGGGCAGGGCAGAGCTGGGTCCCTCCTCTCTCCTCTCTGGGCCCCTGCACCCATCAGAGTGTCCCTAAAGGAGGCGACTTTACAAAGGTGAAAGTGTGGCCTCCGGGGTTACCAGCTCTGTAGAGAAGAGAAGTGTTTTCCGAGGCAGCACCACAGGGCTTGCTCCCCAGATGGCCTCAGCCTGAGGAAACGTCAGAGCCCAGGGAGTCCCATCCAGAATTATCTGTGCAGCTGCTGGGAGCTGAGCCCTAGAGACTAGGACCCTGCTGCGCTGACGAGTTTGCAATGGACACGAGGCTGAGTGGGTCGGTTAGTGGTGGGGTTGGCCTGTGGCTGGTTAATGCTGGGGCTCCCTCAGGGTGGCTGGTGTCAAAACAAGCTCTTGGCTGTCCTGGGATCCCCGTTCCTTAGTGCATTCCCTGCTAGACACAATGCCTCTGGTCTCTAGGGTACAGCTTCGCTGCAGGGAGAGGTGTAAGTCCCATCTCAGACAGACATACACACACTGGTGCTTTGACCGAGCTAACATAGCAGAGTAGCAGCAGCGGTGCGGCTAGCCACCTGAGATGGGGTTGTCGTCAGGCAGCCGGCCTGCACTGCCACAGCTACGCTGCTGTTCTCAGCGTGCTGGCTCCAGCAGAGCTAGCTGGGAATTGCACCTCCAGCTCCAGTGTAGCTGAACCAATCAGCTCTCCCTAGCCAGGGCAGTGCTGAGATCTGGGGCTTGGGTTGTGACGGGGCCTACAGCATCCCTGGATCCAGCACATGGCGAACACCCTGCTGCAGGCTCCTGGGGACCGGCACCCGCACGAGGTCAGGGGTTGGGCTCCCGGCCAAGGGTTCATGCTAGGCAGTGCTGTGCCATAAACAGCACTCCCGGGGCAGTGGAAGGGGAAGCAGGAAAGCAGCAGACATCCAACAGCCTGCCCAGGGGCGCCTGGTGCTGGAGAGCTGCAGGTGTACGTGTGAAGGGGCTGAGGAAATCTCCTGGGGGAGGGGCGTCTCTGCCAGGCTGGGTGGGCAGACGGTCAGCTCCCAGGGGGACAGCGACTTGGCTGTAGGACCGAGGTACAGTCCTGGTGGAGCCCAAGCCCCTCAAATCCCTCCTTTTCTGGAGAGGCTGAGCTTCGTGAGACCCACTGCCGGGGGCTTGTGTCAGACATGGCCCTGTGCTATGTGTACAGATGCCTGGGCACAACCCCGCCTGGGCAGCTGCCCTTGCATGCCTGCCTTCACATGGAGCACAAGGCTGCCTCCTCTCCAGCAAACCCGTTGTTGGGCTTGCAGCGCCCCGACCCCTGCCGGAGACCTGAGCACATGTCCTCAGCACTCTGGTTTGCACAGTGCATAACCCAGGCCAACTCCGCCCTGGCCCTCCTTCCTCTGATCTGCCTCTAACGGGGCCCCAGAGGGTAGCGTGTGGCACAGGGCCCCTTCCCAAGCAGCATGAGGCACTAGCATGATCAGTGGCTGGGGCTAGGTGCTCAGCCAGGTCCATTAGAAGCCCAGGAGCCCCGTATGCCGGGCACTGCCCCAGAAGAGAGGGGGGGTTACAGGGCGAAGGTGATTCCCCGCACGGAGGTGGCAGGCCCAAAACTGCCCGCCCAGCACTTTGTGCTGTGCCTGTCTGAGCTTGCGGAAGGAGCGGGGTTGGAGATGGGGACAGGAAGGGAGAGCGGAGTCGCAGCAGGGTCACAGGGCCTGGTTTCGGGAAGGCTACAGGATGTGGTTAGCCACAGGCCACACGCAAGGTTAGAGCACGGGCATGTGGGACTCAGAGCCTACAATGAAAATAAACCTCCACCCAGACCGCCGGCAGGGTGTTAGCCTGGCACTGCCATGCTAGGCAAGGCCCGATCCCCCACCACCGCTCTTAGGCCAGGAGCCTCATTGGGATAAAGCTCACCGGGGTGATGGGGAATGTCTGCAGGAGTTAACATGGCACCCAGCACATGAGGGACCCAGGTTGGCCGAGCTGCGGGAAGGGACACACATGAGACCCAAAGCTGAGGGAGATTATACGTGTGGGACTCAGTGCTGGCCGAGCTGGGGAAGGGGACATGTGGGACCCAGGGCTGGGGGAGGGGACACACATGGGACCCAGGGCTGGGGGAGGGGACACACATGGGACCCAGGGCTGGGGGAGGGGACACGTGGGATCCAGGGCTGAGGGAGGGGACACATGGGACCCAGGGCTTGGGGAGGGGACACATGGGACCCAGGGCGGGGGAGATGACACACATGGGACCCAGGGCTGGGGGAGGGGACACATGGGACCCAGGGTGGGGGAGATGACACACATGGGACCCAGGGCGGGGGAGATGACACACATGGGACCCAGGGTGGGGGAGGGGACATATGGGACCCAGGGCAGGGGAGATGACACACATGGGACCCAGGGCTGGGGGAGGGGACACACGTGGGACCCAGGGCTGGGGGAGATGACACGTGGGATCCAGGGCTGGGGGAGGGGACATGTGGGACCCAAGGATGGGGAAGATGACACATGTGGGACCCAGGGCTGGCTGAGCTGCAGGAGGGGACACGCCTGGGACCCACGGCTGAGGGAGGGGACAGACGTGTAACCCAGGGCTGGCTGAGTTGGTTACACCCCACTCAACAGCGCACATGCTGACCCCACCAGCCTGTGGAACTGGAGGCTGGAGATGGGGGCTGCAGATCTGGGTGATGTCTCCCTTCTGTTCTCCAGGGGCTTCCCACTCTGCTCAGGCGGGTGCAGGATAGAGCCTGGAGGGGCTCAGCTGTGCTGCAGGCTGGCCTCGCCCCGAGGACCATGCTTGCCGTGGCTGGACGGATGGGCGAGGGAAGGAGGGTCCCGCCCTGCTGCAGGCGGTGGCTCCCCTGTGGCGTGGGAGGGTTTTCCTGTGTCCCTCTCCCTGTGTGCAGCATGGTTGGGCCTCTGGTATAGGGGCTGCACGGAGCTGCCTCTTTCCTCTTTGCACCAGAAACTCCAGCATTTCACAATTGCTGCTGCCACATAGAGCATGGGGAGCTAGGAACTCCCTTAGCCCCACCCCGCTGCCCCGAGCCCCCAGAACCCACAGGGAGAGCCAGGAGACGCTGAGACCCCTTCACCTCAGCTAGAGGCAGAAAAATTGGTGAGCAAAACCCTGTCTCCCCGGGATACTCTGGAAGGCCCCCACCTCCGCCATCATCAGCCTCCCCCAGCCCTGAGGAGATGCTGAAACGCCTGCGATGGGCCTGTCCACATGGGTGGGGGGGGGAGGGGAGGGAAGGGCGAGGCTGCTTCTGAATTTGGGAAAGAAAGTTCTGTGGGGTGAGTGAGAAGCAGGGCAGCTGGTCCTTGCTCCCAGTGGGAGCACTATGGGCAAAAAAGCCCAGGGTGACTGGGGCCAGGTGTTACAACTGGTTATTGGAGGCTTGGAATGCCAGGGCACAGGCAGCTGTCGGAGCAACCCGCTGTGCCTGTCTGAGCATGGGGCAGGTGGGCACACTGCTCATCCAGTCTGGGCATGTGGGGCAGCAGCTGTCTCTGACTGGCCTGGACTGTAAGCCCCAGCAGTGTCTGGGCTATGCTGCTGAACCTGGGCCAGGCACGCTAACCAGGACTGGTTGGGAGCTGGGCCCGGAGCCCTGCCACAAGCCGGGTTGTATCTGGCAGGACCTGGCCCAGCACGCCAGCCTGGCCGCTTGCTTTAAGGAGTGTCTTCCCCATTCCCAGCATCCCCGCAGAGTCCCCCCTGCGGTAACACCCCACCCCACTGTGGTGGACCAAGAGAGGGTGCAAAGCCCTGGCTGATGCGGCCTGGGAGAGAGGCACTTTGGGGGACTGATGGAGGGACGGTGCTGGGAAGGGGAGAGTGAGCCAAGCAGCCCCTCCCCCTGAGACCACCCCCCAGCACCAGGGGCCACTCCTGGGCAGGAGAGGTGAAGGGGGCTGGTCCCTGGCAGGCAGGAGCCTGGGGAGTATGATACTGTAGGTGGGTTAAGGTGGGCTGGAGGCCTGCATGGCTTTAAACATGCGGAGCTGGGCTCTGACACAAGAGTAATGGCCCCTTGCTGGGGTGCAGGGGTCAGCTGCCCTGCAGGGGGCAGGGAGGAATGATTTTCCCCACGTCAATTCTTGCACAACTGCCTAGGCTCATGGTACATTTTCTCTGCAACAGGGTGGGCTGCTGCGGGAGGCAGGCGGTCAGCCCGGGTGGCCCAGTGCTCTGGCTGGGACTGTGCTGTGAGGGCAAACCCTGTACCTGCCCAGGGGGCCGGCTAGCATGGGCTTGGGCTACCTCAGGAGGTGGGCGTCACCATGTCTCTGCTTTGCCTTGCAGATCTCTTCACCGGCCACCGCCCGCTGCCTTCACAAATGCATCTGAGCTACCAAGAGCAGCCCTGCTTCGTGCCCATGGTTGACACCCTATACGGCAGCAGCAGTGCCCCACCTGCCAGCCACGCAGACCCACTGATGGCCTCCAGAGCCCTGCCTGCCAGCTACGTTGATGCCCCGATCCCGTCCAATGGCCACCTACAGGTGAGCAGGTCTCCAGGCAGGGATCACGTCCTGGTCTGCTTCTCTCTGGCCCTGGGATTGCTCTGCCCTCTGTGTTTGCTTCACCGAGGCAATGGTGCCAGGCCCCTGTGCTGCTGCGCAGCGGGCTCTGTCCCCGTCTCCCTTGCTGTCTGTTATCCCTGTCCCTCTCGGTCCTGGTCCAATCCAACAGTCCAGGGGCAAACGCTCTGTAATCTGCCTCTGTCTCTTTCAGTCTAGCAGCAACTGCTCCTCCCGGCTCAGCCTGCCTGGCTCCTTCCTCAGCCCTGATTTCCAGCCAGCCCCGCGGCCCGTGGACCCCCGCAGCAGCCTGTGCTCTGACCTCAAGCACAAGCCCCGGCTTCATTATGGGCTCCCCAGCAAGAGTCTCAGCATGGAGCCCTTCGGCCCTTCCTACTGCACCCCAGCAGCCCCCCCAGGAGCCTTCCTGCTGGGCCAGGACCCCCTGTACCCACCGGCTTCAGCACCGAGATCCAAATTCCATTACTCCGGCTCCATTAGTGGCTCTTCACTCTCCACGCCATGCTTTACCCAGCACGCACCAGGCTTGAGCTACAGCGTGGACCTTCTGCCAACAGCATACCCTGCTCCGTCCAGTGCCCAGCCCCTGCCCCCAGTGATGCTGAGTGGCCCCAGGTTTGCCACCCCCAAAGAGCAGTCGCCGCCTGGGGGCAGCAGGCCAATGGTGAAGCCAGCCAGCCCCAAGACAAAGAGACCCATGGGACTCCCTGTGCCCCTTCGCGTGGCTGTGCCCAACCCCTGCCTGACCCAGCTCCTGACTGCAGGTAACAGGGTGGGGGATTGCTTTGAGGGGGTTGCTGTTTGCCGCTGGCTGAGGGCATCTGACTGCCTCCATCTGGCCAGCTGGCTTCATTCAGCTGGAATGGGAAGCTGGTACCAGGCTGTTGGGCAGGAGGATGGTGGCAGATGGGCTGGCCCTGCTTTCTACAGAGGGGAAGGGGAGCTGATATCTGGGCATGGGCTGGTATCGCCCCCTCTTTGGGATCATTACTCATCTCATTCGATGCTACTCTCCTGCCACGCCACGCTCCATGGCACTGCATTGCTGCAGGCACCTAGCCTCCTCTCTTCATGCCAGCGATGCTCTTTCCCTCACCTGCTGATCCACAGGCTGCCATGATGTGGAAGAAGCATCCAGGGCAGGAGAGACCTGGGGGGAGCAGGAGGCACGGCGGAGGAGGAGGAGTGCAGAGAAATGAGTCTGAGATGGTGGCTGAACTGTAGGAGGAGTCACCTGGGAGCTTGAGTTTGGGAATCGCTGCCTGCAGGAGGCACTGGGAGTGAGAGCCTTGAGCCGCTGGCCAAGGGCGTGAGGTGCTAACAGGGCAGCGGTGTCTCAGCAGGCAGGTGAGGACAGGTGATCACAGCACCTGTATCTGAGGCTGCAGGGAGCCCCAGAAGGGCACAGGGCCGCGGTGACTCCGCCTCGGCTGGGAGGAGGCCGTTGGCGACCCTGGCGAGGGCAGGATGGGTTCAGTTGTCCATAGGGTGCTGTGAGTGCCCAGCTGTGGGGCAGGATCTGAACCCTGGGCCCAATGCTAGTCACACAGATTGGGAGATTGGTTAGCACTGGCGTTTTACCCCCTGGGATCGTTCACCTCCCAGTGCAGTGCCCTACCCCCGGAGCCCATGACAGTGACCGTCCTCTTGGGAGAGCCAGGGGACCTGCATGCTGAGCAGTATGGGGGAAGCTGCCCTGCCCCAGGCCGTGTACCGCGGCCCCTCAGGTCTGGGTGACCACCTGGAAGAGAGGAGGAACTCAATGGCTGCAGTACCTCAGCAGGCACAGTCTGGGCCAGACATTCATAAGAACATAAGAATGACCAGACTGGGTCAGACCAAAGGTCCATATAGCCCAGTATCCTGTCTTCCAACAGTGGCCAATGCCAGGTGCCCCAGAGGGAATGAACAGAACAGGTCACCATCAAGTGATCCATCCCGTCGCCCATTGCCAGCTTCTGGCAAACAGGCTAGATACACCATCCCTGCCCATCCTGGCTAATAGCAATTGATGGACATAAGAACATAAGAACGGCCGTACTGGGTCAGAACAAAGGTCCATCTAGCCCAGTATCCTGTCTACCGACAGTGGCCAATGACAGGTGTCCAGAGGGAGTGAACCTAACAGGTAATGATCAAGTGATCTCTTTCCTGCCATCCATCTCCACCCTCTGACAAACAGAGTCTAGGGACAGCATTCCTTACCCGTCCTGGCTAATAGCCATTAATGGACTTAACCTCCATGAATTTATCCAGTTCTCTTTTAAACGCTGTTATAGTCCTAGCCTTCACAACCTCCTCAGGTAAGGAGTTCCACAAGTTGACTGTGCGCTGTGTGAAGAAGAACTTCCTTTTATTTGTTTTAAACCTGCTGCCCATTAATTTCATTTGGTGGCCCCTAGTTCTTGTATTATGGGAACAAGTAAATAACTTTTCCTTATTTACTTTCTCCACATCACTCATGATTTTATATACCTCTATCATATCCCCCCTTAGTCTCCTCTTTTCCAAGCTGAAAAGTCCTAGCCTCTTTAATCTCTCCTCATATGGGACCCATTCAAAACCCTTAATCATTTTAGTCGCCCTTCTCTGAACCTTTTCTAATGCCAGTATATCTTTTTTGAGATGAGGAGACCACATCTGTATGCAATATTCAAGATGTGGGCATACCATGGATTTATATAAGGGCAATAAGATATTCTCCGTCTTATTCTCTATCCCCTTTTTAATGATTCCTAACATCCATGATGACTCCAAGATCTTTTTCCTGATTCACTGTAGCTAAATTAGCCCCCATCATATTGTATGTATAGTTGGGGTTATTTTTTCCAATGTGCATTACTTTACATTTATCCACATTAAATTTTATTTGCCATTTTGTTGCCCAATCACTTAGTTTTATGAGATCTTTTTGAAGTTCTTCACAGTCTGCTTTGGTCTTAACTATCTTGAGAAGTTTAGTATCATCTGCAAACTTTGCCACCTCACTTTTTACCCCTTTCTCCAGATCATTCATGAATAAGTTGAATAGGATTGGTCCTAGGACTGCCCCTTGGGGAACACCACTAGTTATCCCTCTCCATTCTGAGAATTTACCATCTATTCCTACCCTTGTTCCCTGTCTTTTAACCAGTTCTCAATCCATGAAAGGACCTTCCCTCTTATCCCATGACAACTTAATTTACGTAAGAGCCTTTGATGAGGGACCTTGTCAAAGGCTTTCTGGAAATCTAAGTACACTATGTCCACTGGATCCCCCTTGTCCAAACGTTTGTTGACCCCTTCAAAGAACTCTAATAGATTAGTAAGACACGATTTCCCTTTACAGAAACCATGTTGACTTTTGCCCAACAATTTATGTTCTTCTATGTGTCTGACAATTCTTTATTCTTTACTATTGTTTCAACTAATTTGCCCGGTACTGACGTTAGACTTACCAGTCTGTAATTGCCGGGATCACCTCTAGAGCCCTTTTTAAATATTGGCGTTACATTAGCTATCTTCCAGTCATTGGGTACAGAAGCCGATTTAAAGGACAGGTTACAAACCATAGTTAATAGTTCCACAACTTCACATTTGAGTTCTTTCAGAACTCTTGGGTGAATGCCATCTGGTCCCGGTGACTTGTTAATGTTAAATTTATCAATTCATTCCAAAATTTCCTCTAGTGACACCTCAATCTGTGACAATTCCTCAGATTTGCCATCTATAATAGATCCCTAATGTTATATTCTTATTACAGCATGAAATTACTATCCATAGAGATTCTATGGAACATGTGGATTCACTTAAGATTTTTTACTTCATTTGATTCTACATTTTCTTTCACACTTCCCCCCTCCCCCCGCATGACTTGTCTGTAATTCCGATATATTTTGTACCCTGGAATGATTGTGTCCCATTGNGGCCTGGTCTACACTACGATTTTAGTTCGAATTTAGCAGCGTTATAGCGAATTAACCTTGTACCCGTCCACACAACGAGGCCATTTAATTCGATTTAAAGTGCTCTTAAAATCGGTTTCTGTACTCCTCTCCGACGAGGGGAGTAGCGCTGAAATCGACATTGCCGGTTCGAATTAGGGTTAGTGTGGACGGAATTCGAAGGTATTGGCCTCCGGGAGGTATCCCACAGTGCACCATTGTGACCGCTCTGGACAGCAATCTAAACTCGGATGCTCTGGGCAGTTGGACAGGAAAAGCCCCGCGAACTTTTGAATTTCATTTCCTGTCTGCCCAGCCTGGTGAGCACAGGTGACCACACAGAGCTGAACAGCACAGGTAGCCATGCAGTCCGAGAACCACAAATGAGCACCAGCATGGACCACACGCGAGATACTGGATTTGATCGCTATATGGGGAGAGGATTCCGTGCTCGCAGAACT